>SSNS01000163.1:422738-432561 GCA_006937985.1 Aphyosemion australe | reverse complement strand
CCCTCACCCCCTCTCTCTCTCTCTCTCTCTCCCTCTGTTTCTCTCTCTCTTTCTCTCTCTCTCTCTCTGTCCCCCCCCCGTCTCTCTGTCTTCCTCCCTCTCTCCCCCCCTCTTTCTCTCTATGTCCCTCACTCTCTCTCTCCCTCCCTTCCCTACTCCTCTCTCTCTCTCTCTCTCTCTCTCTCTCTCTCTCTCTCTCTCTCTCTCTCTCTCTCTCTCTCTATCGCTCTCTCTCTCTCTCTATCGCTCTCTATCGCTCTCTACCTCCCCTCTCCCTCTCCCTGATTGGCTGAGAGTTTTCAATTTTTTTCTGGCTAAACAGACATACACACCCACACATATTATACATCAAATTGATCGGCTTGGTCTAAGCCGTCCACCATCCCTGGTCATTGATTGGCTGGGAGAGTTTTGAAACTTCAAATTTCAATTTCTGCTCTTTCTAACAGTTTATTTTTGATCTCATTCTGCTAACTTTGACAATTGAACTCATTTTCAACTTCACTTCAGTTCTAATGCATGCTCATCTATCAGTTTCAGCTGCTAAATTCACAGTTCAGCTAATTGTGAAAATTTAACTATTAAACTATTCCTACTCAAACATGAGCTGTTTAAACATTTCAGCTTTTCAGTTTTTAAACTGTTTAGAGATTTCAGTTTTCTGCTGTTTAGGATTTTTTTCTCTGTTCTCTACCTACTTTTTGGGCTTTTTAAAACTTGGTAGCAATTTTTGCTCCTAAATCTTCAAATACATTCAACTCATTTAGACAATTAAGCTCAGTTTCAGCTTCAATTCAGTTATTCGGCAGCTTCGGCAATCGATTTCAGCAACGCAGCATTCAAACGCATTTCTGCAAGAAATGCAATTAATCTAGTTGTGATTTGTATGATCTTGCTGCCACTGTATTATTTTAGTTATTCTATTTTATACTTTTTTATTCTATTTTATTTTTTATCTTTTTACTTTTTATTGTACAGCAGTTTGTTACAGTTTTCTGTTTTTTATTAGTGCTTTATAAATAAATTGGATTGGACATAAAACAAGTGATGCAAAAAAGATGCTGATTTGATGTGGAAGTTTGCAATGTCCCATCTGCAAGACTAATTCATAGGTATAAAAAAGTATCGCCCATAAAAAAGATCGGCTAAGGGCTTGACCAATCACCGATGGTTGAGTAATTCGTCAATTGCCCAACCTTACTAGGAAAGCGGGTCAAAGACGGCACAGGCATAACAACAAGGTAAATGTGGTTTTAATATTAGGACTCCTTTAAACCCAGATAACTGAAGAAATAAACTAAAATATTTATAGTGTTTTCCTTCCATCTCAGACTTTCCTGTGCACCACAAAGCTCTACTTAAAGCATGTTTTTGAAGAATGTTTGGGGGGCGACTTCTTGCATCCAAGTTGTGCATAAATTTCCATAAATGTTTTTGCTCTCATGATTTTTGTGCAGCAAAGTTCTTCATCCTGCACAGAATTAAAAACATGTAAAACATGTTTTAACTGCAACTGCAAAAAGGTGCTTTTTGACCAGGACTTCTGCAAAAGTAACTGGAACCTCCTCATCTCGTTTATTTCCACAGTCACACATTCATCTTCTTGTTTTAGATGACCAGTATGCGTACTGGGAGACCCTTTGATGAACATGTGTTCAGTGAAGCTCTCAGATTCTCTACAGATCCACTTTAGTTGGCTCCATCATGTCTGGTTTTAGGTAGCTCTGGTACTTCTGTTCTCTGTAAGCGAAATTCCTCTAATGACAGCTCATTCTCAGACATCTGTCCCCATCGGCAGCCACAGTCCTCCGTCAGTCTAACAAAGCGCCTCTTCACACAGACATATTCTTCCTGCAGCCACTCAGACTCACTTCTGTTTTCCTGCTTTGCTTTTAGGACCACAAACACAAGTAAACAAGTCCGTCCTGCAGGATCACACTGTGCCCGACTCAGAGGCTTCCAAGACCGCGTCACCAGCAATTTCTTTATCCTCCAACTTTTCAAAACAAGACCTGATTGGTGTTTACAGGTTCCAGTCTGCAGAGGTAGCAGTCCGCACCGGAGTAAAGCTAATGGACTATGACAGGGCTGAGGTCCAGATTACTGCTCCAACCTGGGTCATTTGGTAGGAGAATTACAGGAGGAGAAATCCATCTGAGTGGGGCTGCAGCCTCCACCCGGGCCCCCCTTTCAGGTTCTTATAAACAGATTTTACTGAGTTTTATTGGAAATCAAGGAGGTTCAGCAGGAAATCTGATCTTTTATTCTTAGTGGCAGCAAAGCTAATGAGGTCAGGATTCCCTGATGATGTTTGGAGCAAACACACACACACACATGGCTCACTCTCCTGAGGTGCTGACCTCTGCTTTACGTTTCACTGACGTGTCATGATACATCCTGAAAAATATTTGACTTCTTTTGATAATTTGACGAATTAAAAAAAACAATCATTTATAATACATCATTAGAGAGGCACTAATAACGGTTCATTTGTAATCAAAGCATTGAACAAATGTGAGAACAAGGATAAATGAGATTTTACCACCTCAAACACAATCCCCACTGCTCCATCTTTACAAAACTAAAATGATCTCACGTTTGTTGAGATCACATTTTAAAGAGTCTGACGTCGTGTTTCTGGGCCTCCAGTCAGACATAACTCAATAGAAAAGTGATAAAACGTGTGTAGTAGAACAGAACACACACTGGATCAATACTGCAGAAACAGCTGCTGAGATTTAGGACCCACGCTACAGGATCTGTGCACAGGCGTCCTTATGACCCACTAGATCTTTGAACACAATCTTACTGTGATCTACTGAGGCTGGGCAGTGTTAGCTCCAGCTCAAAATGTACCAATATCACAGCGCTCAAGGACTCACAGCTCACGAGTCTTGTTCTCTTTCTGTACGACTGATGCTTGGATCAGCCTGACCGCTCACACTGCACGTGCACACTTACGCCACACGTCTGACTCCTTAATCCAGAGCTGCAAAGAAGAAAAGGAAAAGCCCAGAAGTGAGGAGGTGCTTGCCCAACAACGGGAAAGCACTCAAGAGAAAAATGCACTTCCATGCCAGTCTGTGTGGCGAAAAGTGTAAAAAGAAAAAAAGAGACAACATGTATATGGACAAGGAAACGTGGACAAGGCGCATGTGCAGTGTGAGAGGTTCTGGCTTTAGGTGCTGCTTCAACAGATCAAAACCTCACAGATTAGATTAGACAGAGGAATTAGTTTTTTGTGACAGCTCGTTGCAACACACGCACACACACACACACACACACACACACACACACACACACACACACACACACACACACACACACACACACACACACACAGCAGATGCTGTCAAAACATGGAGGATAATTAGAAAACCTTGATCCGTCATTAAACGAAACAGAAAAACATGTAATCGATGTTAGCAGGTTTCTTCCACAGAAACAGCAGGAAATAAACCATATTACATTTTGAGAGTGTCTCATAGGCAACCACAAAGCCAGGTGCCAGAAGCACGCTATGCTCACCATCCGTCCAACGTGTTGGTCACGTTTCATCGTGAGATCTTGTGAGAGTTCCCGTCTGGTCGGTGAATGCTGGTGTGTGAAATCGGTTCGTGTGTAGGACCAACACTGTTACATCTATGACTGTTAATCATCATGTGTGGGGTCTCATATGTAGAAAATCATCTAACAGACTAAAATCCTGACGTGTGAACTGCAGGTTCTGAAGTTGGTCCTTTTTAGAAGAAGTTATAGCGAGATCTTATTTCAGGGAAACTGTTGAGCCTTAAACGCACCGTTAGACATTCAGGATGATAAAACACACCTCTGATATAACTTATTTCCTCCTCTGTCATCACCTCACAAATGATTAAACCATCACAAACTAACCGGACAGGGCTGAATAAAATATTCCTTTTGCAGTTTGAGGTGCTCGACTCCAGATGTGTGAGCTGTCAATCATCACACCTTCAAGCACACCTTTATCTTCTCATCATTATTCAACTGAGTCTCACTGGAGCATTGAGCCGACCAAGCAGCTGAGAAACTGAGTGATGCAGCAGCGAGACATGAAATGACTTCCCTTTGGAAAGATCGCCAAGCATAAAAGAGCCATCATTAAACGCCAGACATAAGGATACAGCAAAGCTGACGTTACAGGATGGGATAAATGTAAAAAACCTGAAATAATCACCCAAACTTAATCGCTCGTTTAAGGTCTGAGAAACAAAACATCATTTATGCAATCAAAACATTTCAACAGAGATTAGTTAGGAGTGTAAATGTCAGTCACAGCGGTTCATGCAAACATTATTAGTAAACCTTTAGACATCTGTGTCAACTTCTAAATAAGCTGAGCCCTGAATGCACCAAAAGTGAAACAATAATAACAACAACAACAACAACAACAGTAGATTGGATTGCTAAAGCACTTTCCATTATTCACACACTGCTTTTTTTTTTTTGCTGCAGGTGATATTTATGCGTGTAAATAAACAAAAATCCAAGTACATGACCTGTAATGTAAAAATGACTATAGTACTGTAAAAGGTTTATATAACATTAGCATGAAGCCCATGCATAGCATGTCCCCAGATTATTCCCCCCTTGCCCACGATGGATCGCTCCACCTCTCCTGTTTTCTGGACTCTGACCCTCGAGAATCCCTAAAGAAGGTTGTGGATGTTCCCTGGACAGATGACTAAAGGAAGACCTGGTGTGGTGAACCAACAGGCTACACAGCATTAACACAATGCGATTTAATTTTTGTGGTTCTTTGTTATACACAGAGCAAAAAGAGTTAGTTTTTACCTTTGCTGATATGTTTTGACGTCTACTGCCGCCTTCGTCAGAGCAAATCGGATGAAAAACACAGAACGAATGTAACAAAGATTAACTCAATATCTATGATTGTGTCTTATCAGCATTAACAAGCTAGTGTGTCTCAGTGTGTTTAATAAAAAAAAAAAACACGTACATGTCAGATTATCTGTGAGGAGAAGATTGGTTCGTTAGCAAAGATAATGGCTAGAACAACATGAGTCTCTGGGCTGATCTGCCTGCCAGAGGAGGGGGGATGTTCCCCTCCTCCACTCACCCAGAGCCTGAGCTCTAGTTAGGGAATGCACTCACAGATAATAACTAACAAACAGCCTCGTGACCTCCACAGACATCTACAAACACGGCATGCGTGCAGCCAGAAACATGGTCATACAAAACCCTTTTCATTATGTTAAGAGCTTTCAAAGAGGTCCACTGAGCCTGAACAGCTGCATCAGTTGTTCCCTTCTAACCACACGTTTACTGTATCATCATCAGCTCGGCCTCTGGAGGAGGCATGCCCTGAGAAATGATCTGAGTGGATCCCCACATGGAGTCCCGCAGCTCATGAAATTATCTGCCATAAATTCCTGTGGCAGGCTCTCTAATACAGACCCACTAATACAGACCCACTAATACAGACCCACTAAAACAGACCCACTAATACAGACCCACTAATACAGACCCACTAATACAGACCCACTAATACAGACCCACTAATACAGACCCACTAATACAGACCCACTAATACAGACCCACTAATACAGACCCACTAAAACAGACCCACTAATACAGACCCACTAAAACAGACCCACTAATACATACCCACTAAAACAGACCCACTAATACAGACCCACTAAAACAGACCCACTAATACAGACCCACTAAAACAGACCCACTAATACAGACCCACTAATACAGACCCACTAAAACAGACCCACTAATACAGACCCACTAAAACAGACCCACTAATACATACCCACTAAAACAGACCCACTAATACAGACCCACTAACACAGACCCACTAACACAGATCCACTAATACAGACCCACTAATACAGACCCAATAAGACAGACCCACTAAAACAGACCCACTAATACAGACTAGAGGTGTGCCATCTTGGGGAGCTCATGATACGATTCGAGGTCCTTCGATTCGATTATTAAAAGATTATCATGATTTCCACTATTTTTGATGCTTTTTTCTCACCGTTAGTTTTGTTTTCTCACATCATAGCTTTTTCATACTTTCAAATTAATTCAGCACACATTAATTCAAGTAACCAAATAACTTTTACTCCAATATCCTATTCATGTTAGACTGAGCCTACATACTTTTGCATGAAATCTACAGGAAAAACATGAATAATGAAAATGAAAGTAAACACGGGCAGTCAGTTTCACTTTTGTGAACAGAATTAGCTGAGACGGCAAACTGGAGGGATCCAGAGATGCGATAGCTTCTGGATGTAGATCTGAAACGCAGATCACCAAACAGTTGATGTAAGACTGTAAAGGACAGACACCTTTTGGAGCTGCTTGTGGAAGAACTTAAGGAGCATTGCCTCAATGGGCATAAAAAACAAGTTACATTTAAGATAAAGGGAAGTCCATGACAGCGCGGAGACAGCGCCCACATCTACTTTATACCACCATCACATAATCTTTGTGAAAACACACAATCATGCCACATTACTGCCACAGACGGGCCAAACCCCTCCCCCATGTAATCAGGAAACAGGTACAGAGAGCTGCAGTGGACAAAATACCTCAGAAGCATATGATCACTGACATGAGTCAATATTGTGAGATTCCAGCCATGTTTGCCTTTATAACTTTATGAACTCTGTGGTGCATGACCCACGGGAGTGTAATCCTCTAGTGGATGCAATTACATCATGGATTTAGCTTAACTTGTAAATATTTTACAAGAGGAAAAATATCCAGATATATATTGTATATCGGAATTCAGCTAAAAGATAAAGGTTTTGGTCCACATCGCCCAGCCCTACCCACTAATGCAGACCCTGAGACCAAAAGTTGAACTTGTTGCTGGTGGAGTGATGCTTCAGACCAGCAGACTGGAAACTTAATCCAATCATTATTCCTGTACCAGAGAGGGAATAAGTGCATGCAGCAGATGAAGTGTTGGGATGTGAGTCAGTCCTCCCATGACCCCACAACCCTGTGCGTATATTTGGCCTAACAAAACTACAAAGTCTTCTTCATGCATTAATAAAGAACCATCTCCTGCACTAAGTTCAATATAAATTTATCTGAGTCCTACAAACTAGAGTATGTTTTACAAAGCCTCAATGACAGAGAATAAAAACTGCAGACAGAGCTGTGGTGTGACAAAAACTGGTTTTACTGGGTGTTTACTGGAACATGAACATGTGGATTAAATCAAATGCAGCATAAATCTGTAGATGCCCTAATTCTACACCTGCAAGGGTTTCCAGCAGGTCACTGAAATACCATGATCTTTGTACCATTATGACACGGGTGCATGCTGGGATGCATAAGTGGTGAGTTGGGCTCCATTTTCATGGACTTCTCCACTGTTTGAATCCTGAGAATGACTTCATATTCCAGCCAAGAGGATGTGGTTCCTGCATTCATAAACAACTATGGGTGACCTCCAGACAGCAATTCAATGGACTGCAGTGTGTGAAGGTCCCAAAGCAAGAGATGAAACAGCCGAATTTAGCAAAGAAGATCTGGAAGCAAAAATCAAGATGGCAGGAAATGATCAGCGTTAAATTGGATCAGGAAAATACATCCCAGAGTATCTAAAGGTGAATACGGAGCCTACCTGACCACCTGTTCAGGTGGATTCAGGTAAAACAAAAGCAAGAGCCACACAATTATAACTTTGATCAAGGAATAGACCGATATATCAGGTTGATATTTACTATTTTTAATACATCTGCATCGGCCGATATTCCTCTTTAGTAAAGCCGATCTGCAGATATGCAGGATTACCTTGATTATATTTAATACTTTGTCAGTTTATTGATTTATTTAACTTTGATTAAATGATTTTAATACTGAGGAGTGCACAAAAATATGATTCAACAGTTGGTTAAAAAACTGATTGACGCTCAGAAATGTTGGCGTTAGTGACTTTAACGCAGGTAAATAAGATATCTAGAAATCTGCTAAAGTTGGGTGATTGGACAAATTTAATGACGATCGGCAGTCAGAGCGATATTTTTTATGCTTATGAATTCATCGTTGTCCGTGTTTTGATTGCTCTACTGTGTTTCGTTGTCTGTTTTCAATCTCA
The DNA here is from genome assembly GCA_006937985.1 of Aphyosemion australe. Classification (NCBI taxonomy): domain Eukaryota; kingdom Metazoa; phylum Chordata; class Actinopteri; order Cyprinodontiformes; family Nothobranchiidae; genus Aphyosemion; species Aphyosemion australe. The sequence goes on along the minus strand of SSNS01000163.1, from coordinate 424,448 downwards.
TCTTTTATTGGTTTTATGACTGTTTACGTATTTATTGAAAGATTTTACATTGTGATATTGTTGTGTTTAGCACCTTGGGCGTCCAATAAGGTCACGGAAATGAAATGAATGAATGAATTAGTCTTGCTGGTGGGACATTACATATTTCTACTATAAATCAGATTTTTCTTTGCAACACTCTATGTACATAAACATATTATACATCGTTAGAAAGCTAGGATTCTTGTGATTCCAAAGATGCCAATCAAAGATACAACCACAACTATAGACAACGTAAACGCTCAAAACAATGCCTAACTTACCGTTCAAAGTCTCCAGTCATTGACAGAACAGAGCAATCTTGAACAAAAATTGTCTTTTTTTCATCCACAAAAATAAAACTAATGTCCTCCAGTATAAGTGTTAGTCTACTAAAAGTCTGATGTTCACAATCAACATATTTCACAGCTACAACATCCAAATTTCCTTCATATGTGTCTGTTCTCATCATAAGCTCTGTTAGCATTGTCTCAACACCTTGCTAATTAAACAGGTATCTCCCCCGATGTGGCAAAACGGTCAACTATCGGCTGATAGGTCTGAAGTGTCAGCATCTGTGTGAGACCCAACTGTTTATATTCATCGTTAGAATAAAAGGAGGCCAGAGTTACGGGCTGCCTGCTGCGTGATCTAAATACGTAAACAGAATAGGATCCCATGCAGAAGCCAGGACAGTGTAAGGTTGAGTTTAAACTAAAGAATCACTAAAAAAGGAGCCTGCAAAGAAGATTAACAAATACTATATGTTTGGAGAAAACCCTATTGTGATGGGTGAGAGTGAGGTTTGAGGGCGTCGCTCCTCTATGTGGCTATAAATAAGAGTGAAGGGCTGCAGCCGACAGCCGTCGGCCCTGCACTCAGAGCTGCTAATAGACTACCTGTCCCTCTAGCTGCAGGTCTGTCGGGATTTCCTCTGCCATGCTCGGCTGTGCAGAGAGCACGGAGAAAGACAAAGTGCCTCGAGATTGTGAGTGTGTGCGTGTAAGTTAGGGAGAGACAGAGAGAGAGCACTCGGTCACAGCCAGCTGAGTTTCCATAGCAGCGGTGTCCTGCTGGAGGCTCAGCTGGATCCGCTGACCATGGTCAGACAAGGGCAGCAGCAGAAGCAGCGCTGGGCCCATCTGTGTGCAGCCAGCTCACAACATAACACAGAACCAGCTCAACAAGCTGGGTGGACCTGAGCTATAGTTTTAATAAAGCATCACCCCAACATCAGCGTAATACAAGCCTTTGAGCCTAGAGATGTCTGTCTGAACACACACAGGGCTCTGGATGTGTGTGTGAGTCAGAGCTAAGTGGCCTGCTGTCCCACAGGAACATGGCTCCTGCTAACAGACCTATCCGTGTGGTCGGCTCGGCTGTCACAATGACTGATCACTGACAATTCAATCTCCCAGAGAGACATGGAGGAGGCTCCTCCAGCGCCTCCTCGGTGGAGGCTGGTGGTGTCCTAGGCAACCACTCAGGGAGAGGACCCCCCTGCCACCACTGCTGTGGCTCAGCTGGTGGTGTTGCTGAACTTGAGTGACCCCTTTTCACCACGATGTAAAGTTATTTCATAACTAAAGCAGACGCAATGCAGAATCCTCCAGCAGCAGGGGAAGAGTTCAGCTTCCACAGCAGCAGGAAAATCATACAGGTGCACACAATCATCACCTCGTTAATCTCACA
>SSNS01000163.1:400238-420238 GCA_006937985.1 Aphyosemion australe | reverse complement strand
ATCATCATCATCACCACCATCATCACCATCATCACCACCATCACCATCATCATCACCATCTTCATCACCATCATCATCACCATTATCATCACCATTATTATCATCACCATTATTATCATCATCACCATCTTCATCACCATCATCATCACCATTATTATCATCATCACCACCATCACCATCATCACCATTATTATCATCATCACCATCATCATCACCACCATTATTATCATCATCACCACCATCACCATCATCACCATTATTATCATCATCACCATCATCATCATCACCATTATTATCATCATCACCATCATCATCACCACCATTATTATCATCATCACCATCACCATCATCATCACCACCATTATTATCATCATCACCATCTTCATCACCATTATTATCATCATCACCATCATCATCACCATTATTATCATCATCACCACCATCATCATCTCTGTAACAGAATAATTCTAAGCTTTCTTCACCTGTTAGTCTCAAACTCATGTTTCCATCATCTGAACCACTTGTCTCTCGTGTCTCTGGGAGCTGTTGGTCTCTAGCATCATCAGGCAAAAGGCAGAGGACACCCTGGACAGGTCTCCAGTCCATCACATGGACACACAGACAAACAACCAGTCCCACCTAGCGATAATTTAGGGCAGGGGTTCTCAACTAAATTTGTTCAAGGGCCGAAGTTTTTTCCAGCAGACACCGTGGGGGCCAGATGATCTTCTAAAATAAAGTTTAAGTGTTATTGTATCTTAATTTATTAAAATTAGTTTTTTATCTAAACTGTTTTGATTGTAGTTTTCGTTGTGTTTGGAGAACGTAAACAATTATTGATATTTGGGAATGAAATTTGCTGCTAAACTTCAAAGTCCCCCAATTGGGGGACGTTAGAGCCCAAAGTAGGGATGTTCCGATCACATTTTTTTGCTCCCGATCCGAGTCATTTGATTTTGAGTATTTGCCGATACCGAGTCCCGATCTGATACTTCAGCAAAGCATTAAAAAAGAAGAAATGAAGGGAAAACACGTATGTCTTTCTTTGTGTATTTATGTCATTTCCTTAGTTTATCTGCCAAAAACATCACTTGTTTAGGAAGTACATTAATAAAAAACTTGTTAATATTACCGGTATGTTTTATTATTCCAATAAATTCTTTACTCTAGACAAATGTAGAAACCATAGATGTAGGCATGCATGCTTCTGAGTTAATGCCAACAAATGTCACTCATTTATGCGTTTCCTTCTGTTCAGAAGGTGGCAGCTCTGGTTGATTTAGACCAGACTTAATGGGGTGTCTTTGCTTCAGGAGCTACTATGGATGGGTTTTATCCAGTGGGACAAAGGTTTCTGATCCTGAAACAGGGTTTTTGTCAACAATAAGCAGCAACATGTTTAAAATAACAAACCTGATTCAGCATTTAACACAGAATCATCCTGTTACTGGTCCAGTTTAACATGATGTTAACCAACAGAACCCAGGCCCGGACCACATGATGGATCCGTTAGCAGAAGCAGGATGAGGAACCTTTCCTTTGCTCTGCTGCAGGTCTGACCCGGGTCAGGTTTTAGTTTTTCTCCAGTAAAGGCTGAGGCCTAAGTGAAAAGGAGGCAGACCGACTGTCAGCACCGCGGCTTAATTACCGTCTCCATCCCCTCAGCGCCTGACGTTCATCTGTGCCACAGCAGCAGGAAATCCTCTTCTACACAAGAGCAACTCTCATTTTTCTGTCCTCTGTAATCCTCCTCTACACACATCAAGTCTGCTGTAATCCAGAAAAGGCCGTAGCAGAGTCGTTACTCCACACACTGAAACTATTTCACACCATCAGAGCCGAATTACTCTGCTTTTGTTTCCGCTCAGCTGACTTTGTTATTATTTAGAGCAGAGGGAAGGCTAATCAGCTGATCTGACAGCTTTCATCAACAAGCTGCCATAAAGTAAACGTTTCAACAACAAAACTATCAAGAGTCCAGATTAAAATGTTCTCTACAGATGCTAAGACTCCAAGGATGATGTGGATTAATGATCAACTTCCCCACAGGTGAAGTATTATGGTCTGGTAGGGTAATAATCAACCAGCCACATGCTTATAAACTCCTTCTGCTGGTGGCTCTTAAAGGAGCCACTCTCTTTCATGGGGAATCTGTGAAAACAGTACGAACAATCAGTTATGATCTGACAAGTTAGCTAAAGGCTAATCTGAACGGGGCATTTCTGTGGTCTCAGAGATACTCTAATCTCAGATTATTTCATAGCATTTCATTCACGACTCTGCCAGAATAACCGTGAAAACTGAAATTATGGCAACGTCAAAAGCTTGGCCCTGTTGTGACCAGCTCTTAGCTCATCTGAACCGATCTTTGTTTCTTCAAACTGAGGCTGTCCAAAGACATATCTACAGCCGCTAAAATGTTAACTCTTCATAATCCTGCAGAAGTCCAGAGTCGGATTCACAGATTTACTCCTAAAAAGAAGCAGCTAAAGCTGAAGATTGTGATCTCCTGGTGGAAAAAACGGTGCCGTGTTATGAGTGACAACAAAATCCTGGTTGTTTCCTGTTGTGTAAGCTCTATTCAAACCACGTGGTGCTTTTAAGGACATTAGGGAAGACAGGCTAGCAGAACCATGCAGACTAGAAGAGAAAACTGTTAACTACTAGATTCCTGGATTAAACGTACAGATCAAACATTTGTAGCACTCAGCGATAAGGTCACAGTGACCTTCTGGTACCTGAGTGGTCTCATTTAATCAGCGATAACCAAAAAACATCAGTGCACGTGGTCCTAATCACAGCCCAGGATGGCAGTTTTAATACCTGATCACTCTCACACACACACACACACACACACACACACACACACACACACACACACACACACACACACACACACGCACGCACACACACACACACACACCTGTGTGACCTTCCTATGTTACTGGTGACATTGCCATCCATCATGTGACACGTGCAGGGTGAGGTACCTGTAGAGGTGACTGATCTGGTTAATAATGATGGAGAGAGGGTCCAGATGCAGGAGGAAGTTTTAGAATAATGAGCAAAAATGAAGAACAGAGATTTACAATCAGACTTTGTCTTCTTCCTGTGTAATTCCTCTTCTAATCTTCTTAAAATTAAATAGATTAGCTGAAATTATTCTATATAAATACAAATAATAAAACTTGGGTTTCATCATGTTCTATGAACTGAATGACCTTTTCCCCTACACCGTATGTTAGCTAAGAGTGTATCTCACCTGTTACTCTGATGGATTTATTGTCTTTTAGCTGGCTGCTTTACCGTAAAGCATCGTGACAGGCCTCGGACCCTTTTACCCAGCTACAACTTACTATATAGTTGTTAAATGTCACAGATCCCACACATGCGCGGCTGTTTAATGACCCATTAAACGGGGAGGAACCGCGAGAAAGACACGGATCTTTTTTATGTCGCATCTCTATAAAATAGAACAGAAATGAACTTCATTTAAACTGAACCGCAGTTTTGTACAGAACACCTACACTCGCTTAGCTAACAGCTCTCCTCATGTTTCAACACCGTTCAGCAGGACATTCGTGCTTCTTTAATGCTTTAATTAATACAAAAATGTACAGAAAGGAAATTTTACTGGACATTTTTGGACAGAACCAGAGCAGGTTCGGTTGGGGGGATCCAGCTGAGGTAATAATCTGTAGCATCGGACACATCTGTAAATGCTCTGAAGTAAACACAGACGTCAGACTTACCTTTTCGGTGAAATAAGTTCCCGCTGAGTTTCGGTTAACTCCTTGGTGGATAAATGACTGTAAACAAACGTTTAAATGTGTGTATTTTAGTGTATAAAGCGAGACTTCTGCGTGCCGCTTCCTCTACGTCAGCCTGTATATCTGAGTGACCGCTGTGGGCGGAACTACACGCTGCGGAGGAGACACCGTGAGCAGCCAATCAGAGGGCGTGGGACCGCCCACATAATCCGGCAGCAAATCAGAGGAGTCGGAACCGCCCACTCTATCTGACAGCCAATCAGAAGAGCGGAACCACCCACAGATAGAAAACAAAAAGAGACCGCTCACTCCACTCTGAAAAAAAAAAAAAAACAACACGGAAAAACATCACTGAAAAACATGCGTACATGGTCAGAATGTCAAAAGACGACACTCATACATGTTTATCTTCATTAAGCCAGAATAGCGTTTAAATGTCAGGGTAAAATAAATTTTTTAAAAAACTATTTTTAATTAAATAGATTTAATTAATCAGTATTTAAATGTTTTAAATGCTTTTATTTTGTATGCAGGAAACAAATTATACTGCTGGCACAATCTTTGGAGATTTTTTTTTTTTTTTAAAAGCCTCCAATCTAGTCTTTTCTATTTTCAATCTGATTATATAACTACACAAAACCAGCTATTGGAGCGATTGCAAATGAACACCAAATTGGAAATGCTGCAGTTTACCTACACACACACGACCAAGGCATGTCTGATGATACACTTCTTCTGGAGTGTGATATTCTGTTAACATAGGTATCTTTGTACGTCTTGGATGGAATTCTGTGCTTGAGCTCATTTCCTATACTGCCATGCTTTTTTATAAGCGCTTTAAAAATAAACTTGACACACATACAGCTAGCACCAGAAAACATGCTCATATTGATTAATAACAATAGTTTATTTATGTACCAGGAAATCTGTTTGCATTGTTTCTGACATGTTCCCTGCTTCTAAGACAGACACTTACAGTACAGTAGCATACATCACCTGTAGTTGGAGAACAGTGTCAATTCAGAACAGCTTTGAATGACAACTTTATAATCAACAGTTAAATAAACAGATGAGACGGAGTAAAAAAGAACAGATGTATGTTTTCTAGGTAATATACAGACACAAAATGCTAGGTTAATAAGAATCCACAACACAGATCTCAGCAGACGATGCATTAGATGCTACAGCGACGAAGTCCAAATAAATGAGGGATAGAAAAACTGAACATGGTTTGATGAGCAAATAAAGAGTAAAAAAAACTTTAATCTTAAGAAAAACAAACTTCACAGTGTAACTGGGAACATTATTATTTAAAGACGGCCTGAATAGTGAGAGTACAGACTGAATGTATTCAAGTTACCAATTCTCTGGATCCACAGCAGGGATTGTAACACAATATGGCAGGTAAGAGGAGCAAAAAGGTGAGTTTGAGACACATATCTGGAAAAAAAACATCTGAAAACGTGTTCAAAACATTACTGCAAAGTGTTGGTTCAGGTTCTCGACTGCAGTCTGAAAATAAAGCTTCTGGGGCTAAAGCACTGTGCACTGAGAAAGACAGGGCAACGTTAAGCAGTAGTTCAGAAGAAGGCATTCATTAGGTTTAACTTTGCATGGGAGCCACATCGAGTGTAACCGGGTCCGAAGGGTTTCTCCTGCTTTTTAAGAGGTTCTGTTTTGTTTTATCCTGATTTAAGAGGCTCACGTTCCTCATATACAAATCCAGATATGACACAGACAGGCTGCAGCACTGGACCCCCCACCACCACACAGGATTAGCGTTTCTTGCATCAGTGATCCCTCCTGCTGCTCTGCTACAGCGGGGCCTGAGGCTGCAGCTGCTCTCTGGCGCCCTCATGTGGAGCTGAACAAAGCGATCTGCTGGACCTTGCCGAGCTGAGACAGCAGTCGTTTCATGCGTTGTTTGAGCTGAGGGAGACGAGCCAGAGGTTCAGGAGGCTCCAGCTCCCCGGTGTAGTCCAGCCAGCTCTCCAACACTAAAAAACAGCAGGAACCCAGAGGTGAGGCCGTGTTTACACACCAGAAGGTCTAGAAAGGTGCATCATTCTCTCACCATCCAACTCTCTTTCAATGAAGTCCATCCTGTGTGAGACCTCGTCCTGGACAGCATCTATGTGATCCAGTAAGTTTATCTGCCACTGCTGGTACTTCCTGTTGTCTTCAGTGTCTTGACAACTGTCCTCCTTGTCCTCAGCCTGTGACCAGGAGACACCCATCAAGGCCTGAAACACAAACAGATATTGTCTAAATGCTTGGTACTGTACTGAGAGGAGAGCTGGTCCAGGGACAGTTGGCTAGCAGCTCTTAGCATGGCTAACCCTACTCCCTAAGTGACTGACCAGCACGTCCGTGACCGTCAGCTATAAAACCTCATTAAGGACACTGACTGGGTCTGAATCCTTCACCATCATCATCAACTCTAACCTTGTTGCTCGTTGCTTTAGGCTTGTCCACCTCCAGCAGGCTCCCGTAGCGCTGCTCCCGTTCCAGCAGCTCCTCCGTGCTCCTCATGCTGTCTTCCAGCTCTGATCCCTGTCGGGTCTCCACCACCAGCCGCTGCTCTACAGCGGGGTAATAGGCCCAGGGCTTCTGATAACAGTGTTCACTGATTATGTACGAGTCCTGGAAGGATGGGAAGGGAGAGGAGGCGCTGGAGGAGGTGGAGGTGGCGGCTGCGGCAGCCCGACTCAGCTTCTCCAGTGCATTGGACATTAAAATCTCTCCTCGGCTCATGTCCTCATCGGGAGTCACGGGAGACGGAGTCGTGTTGCTGCCTCGACAGGAGTCCGAGCCGAGCCGCGGCCTCTGCAGATGCTTCCAGGGCTGGCTCCAGAGCTGCAGGTCTGGGTGGCTGCTGCCCCTGAGGAGACCAGGGACAGGATGATGAGTCACTAGCTACGTTTACATGTGGCAAATTTCCCCAATCCGATTCAAATCTTGGTTGATCAGAAATCCCAAATCTCTGTTTACATGGACACTAACTGGAATGATCCGATCACACCGCGATGCCCGAACCATAGCTTGAGCATGCGCAGACTTGTCTTTCGCGGAAGAGAAATTGTAAACAAACGCCATCTTGTCCGCACGTCTTTTCCCTTGCATTTTATTTGCTTATTCTCTAGCTTTGGTGAATTCCTGCTTCCTGCATCTTTAGATGCACTTGAGTGTATAACTCAGCATTTTTAACCGTTCGGCCATCGAGATGTTCAGTAATATTGAGCTCCCGTAGTATTTCCAGTAAAAAATAGAGTCGGCAACAGATCACTTCTGTTTACCGCCCGCCATGTTTTCGATCTGTCCTGAGCATGCGCAGAGGCGGAAAGAGGTCGCGCTGCAGCTGCACACATGCGCAGTGGGCATTATTTTACCCCAACGATCCGAATGGCTGTGTACATGGACGCCAATCGGATTGACGATCGGACAAAACCACCTCTCTCAATTGGAATGAAATTTCATTCGGATCAGGCCGAATCAGATCAGAATATTCCGATTGACATGTTTACATGACGAATTTTTGATCCGATAGAGTGTTCAATCCGATTACTTGTGCCCATGTAAACGTAGCTAGTGAAGCACTGCAGAGCAGAGGAGACCCGTCCCCGTCTCCAGGTACTCACTGTAAAATGCTCATCTTCAGCTGCAGTCCGTTGAGGATCTCCACCACGTGGTGCATGTCTCCCAGCAGCTGGTGGGTGGTGGTGATCTTCTTGGCGTTTTGGTGAGAGTAGTTCTCCTCCAGGAAGGAGAGGCCGTACATGTGTCCACTGGTCAGCCAGTCCCGGTCGTACCAGTACCGCAGACTCTGCCTCTGACCTGAGGAAGCAAGATGCTGGGAGTCAGGAGGAGCAGCACCACACAACACTGTTAGAGCAAATTCTAGTTTTCATTACTGATGAGAGCATTTTAATAATCCACCTGATAAATCTGACCAAACAGAATCAACATGACTATGACGCTGATCAAAAACAAGTCTGATAACACCGCCCGTGTCTGTCTGTCCCAGCCTCACCTGGTGGATCTCTGCAGATGTAGCAGGTGTACCTGTCTGGGACGTTGTCCTCCAGCAGGCCCATGCAGGTGCCGTGCTGCCAGCACAGACACTCTTCACACTGAACAGAGGACAGACGTGAGGTAGAACCCAGGTTTCCCGTTTTAAACGAGTCTACAGAAATAAACCACCACCAGGTCACCTGAATCATGAAGTCATTGTCTTCTTCCACTTCACAGATGCATCGCACAATCTCCTGGTCGCTGGAGTCCAGGGCTCCAGAATCCACGCTCAGAGGCGGCGTGGTGACGTCCAAATCCACCTCCAGGTCGTCATCGCTCCACCCGCAGCTGTCCGTGGACCAGTCGCTGATGCTGTCTTCGTCTGCAGGAACCAGAACAACCAGTACACTTTATACAAGACCACAGCAGCAGCCAGAGGAACGTTCTCCTGTGTGGATTAAAGGGATAGTTCACAACTTTTCAAGTGAAGTTCTCCAACCTGACCTGCTGGAGGTGGCTCTGAACAACCTCAGCATGGAGAAACAGAGATCTGATCAGTGGAGCCAGTAGATTATTGTTGTTCTGTTATAAACCTTCACATGAACGCAGGCTTCATATTACAGGATTACAGCAGCTAGGATTACCACCCTGCCTGTAATCAGGAGAGTCTTGTGTTCATTTGAGGACATTAATTGTTGTTTTCATGCTCAGATCTAGTTCAGATCTCTCTAAACTCTGTTTAGACTAAAACATTCCTCCTTGTGTCCAGATGTGTTCCTCTACCAACGAGGTCATCAGCCTTCCTCTGGGTGCTTCAGTACCCCACCCGCACACAACCCACGCATCAATAGTGGGTGCGTAAGCCCAGTGGGTAATTAAAACAAGCGTACCCAGAAGAAGACTGTGACTAGCTCTCTGGTCAGCATCATATCTGGCTTCCAATTGGCTGGAGGAGAAACTCCAGAGACATTTTATGACATAAGAGTAAACGTGTGGTCAAGTAAAGCAAATCTGAACACAAGAAGGACTCTATCGGTGTGGACAGATGAATGCTCCCACATGGACAAGAGACACTGTTGATTAAAGGCAGGATGCTAATCCCATAGTCTGACTAAATTTAAGGTAGTTTAAAGGTTTATAACAGTGATACGTTGATGCTACATTTCTGAATTCTGCATTTCCCTTCTAACCACATTGATTAGCCTAAAAGTGTGCAATTATAAAGTGAATGAATAACAATTAAACATGTTACCACAGGGTTAAAAATGGAAAGACCGTTTAATTTTCACAACCATAACAGAGGGATGTGGTTCTGCTCAGTTTTTGTAGGTTTGTAGCGGTGCTTCACCACAAACAGACGGAGCTGCTCGGTTTCTTCTGAAAGAATATCTGATGCAACAAAATAAACTCACACCTCTACCGCTACCGCTAGCTTGCTGCTGCTCTGACTCTAAGACCATCACATGTAATCTTACATGTCTGGCTGATTGTTTGCTGACAAAACCTACAGAAAAGATGTTCTTTAGACTCGTAAAAATCTCTGGGTTAATGTTCTGCCCTAAATTTCGCAGTTTTTAAATTTTTAGGGGAGATTGTTGTTTCAGCGAGCCATTTCGTCGTGACCTATCGGTTTTTGTTTATCCTGTTTGTGTGGAGACAGGCTGACCCTCCCTGGGTAACCAGGTAAAAGGTACGGGGGCCTGCAGCGGCCAAAATACCTCAGAAAAATTGATCTTTCCCTGTTGTAAGTAAATGACGTGAGATTCCAGCCATGTTTGCCCACAGCTTTAATAAGCCAGCGCTGCACGACCGGCGTGTGCGTAAATCTGTGTAGTGGATTTGCTTATGTCATCAAATTAGCTTAACATGATATTTTATCTTTTAATCTATTATTGTTGTTATGAACAAAAATAACAGGGTTCATCCCAAATTTAAAATTAGGTTTTACTTTTTTAAATGATGACATCATTCCACTTTAGAATTGGCTCCATTGCAACTAGCCGTTAGCTGATCAATCCTTCAGAAGAAAACTTGATTTCTCCAAACTGAGGCTGTTCAAAGAGATTCCTACCACAGAGGTGTCCCACTGGAAAAGTCTGACTCTGCAGCATCCCTTTAAGTCTGAATGCAGAGTTTTTACTGAACAGCTGAGGATTATTTATGAAGCAAGCAACAGCAGTGAGAGAGAAGTCAGGATTCAATAAACCAGACATATCAGGTAACTGGTGCTGAGCAGGACCAGCACACCGGAGCTCCAGGCTCATGAGCAGCATGGTGGATTGAATCCAGAGAGAAAAGAAGGACACAAAGGAGAGAAAGTGGGAAACTCACCCACACACAGAGTAAAGAGCAAACAGTCACACATCGTCATAGATGTACCCACCATCAACATGTATCTGCTCTGAGTAGCTGTATCCGGGCCTGCTGGGATAGACCTCGGGCTTGTGATTGTGTGTGTGGGGGGGTTTGAGTGGCAAATTCAATTTGGAGTGAAGACCCAATACTGAGATGTCAATATTCTCCTCACTACCTGTGTAGTCTGTTAATACAGGGAAGGGGGGAGGGGAGGGGTAGATGTAGAACAAGATGTTAAACAGAACTCCCGTCAGGGGGGACAACATGTGGCACAGCAAACATCTGGAAAAGAACAGTCAGGAACAACAAAGTCCTACGCAGCTCACGCCTGTAAACCTCACAGGGAGGCATCCTGTTGCCATGCCAACCACAGGTGTAAACAGACGTGTTTCGTACAACATTAGTGCCACCATCAAATCTGGCCTCTCATTACCAGTACACTGATGGAACACACAAAATATTAAATGAACAGTGGAGGTGTAATGGTGAGAAACCAGCGGTAAGCTCCTCCCACACACGTCTCAGTCACCATAGCAACAGGAGTGAATGGATCGCTTTATGCTGCGAGCGAGCCGTCACACACACACACAGAGAGAGAGAGAGAGAGAGAGAGCGCATGCAGAGCAGCAGGCTGACCTCGCCCTGAGACAGGGACCTGGTCCTTACCCGACTTGGCCTTCTTTTTCTTCTTCTTCTTCTTTAGTTTGATGCGGAGGAAGTCCTTCTGCTTGGGCCTCTCTTTCAGTTTGTCTTTCACAGACCCTGCAGACATAGAGCCCGCATCAACACACCTGATCCCACCACACAGGTATGTGGTGGAGCCAAAAGCACAGAGACATGCAGCATCATACTGACCCAAGTCCAAGCCCGGCTTGTCTGAGACCTTGTCCTGCAGCGGACACGTGTTCCGGTCCAGCTGGTTCTCTTTGCTCTTCTCCCGCAGCAGCGCCCTCTGCTGGGGGCCCTGGCTGCCGACTGCAGGTGGGGCTGACGTTCGTCTTCCTGCAGTCTTCACTTCCCCACGGGAAGACGTCACAGCTCCAGAGTCTGAGAACAATAAAAGGGACATAAATGAATGAAGCCCCCCCACCATGGTTACACCTATACAGGTGGAGAGGAGCTCACTCATGGAGGCGGAGATGGTGCGCCTCCTCTTTGGAGCCTCCAGACCAGCAGGTGTGGACTGCTTCTCAGAGGCCCTGGTGTGGACGCTCCGGGTGGGGCTGTGCTGTCCCTCTGGAGGCTGGTCTTCTCCGTGGTAGTACTTCATATGGTAATGCAGCAGCTTGGCTTTACGGAAGGACTTGGTGCAGCCTGCAGCGCTGCACTTGAAGGGGTTGTGGTCCAGGTTGATGGACAGGACTGGAGGAGGCTGGTTTTTGATCACCCGGTACACTAAAACAGAGAGCAGCTGTTAAAGGAGAGTGGAGACAAGCAGGTGATGGGTGACACCTTCAGCGCGTACTCACGCGGCTCTCTGCTGAACCTGTTGGGGTTGTGGAAGCCCTGCTTCCTGATGGCTGTCAGGGAGACACAAACACTCACTTTAGTCCTTTGAGCCGTTACGTTGCAGATCAGCTGCTAACGTTCATCATCACTTACGTTTGACAGGTGGGGGTGGCGGTGGTGGGGTGTCTGCTGCAGGCAGAGTGCTCTCTGATTGGACACTGGGTTTCTGCTCAGCACCGGTGGACTCTGTCTTCATGGAAGAGACCGACTCCTGCTCCAGTTGGACCAACACCTGCGTCTGCAGCTCCATATTTGGTTTTGCTCCACCCTGTTCCGACTCCATCTCTTCCTTTTTCACGTCTCCATTAACATGACACGTTTCCACATTTACATCATCTTCATCGTCTTTTTCAACCTTCACCCCGTTCAAGAGTCCTGTCCTCTTTTCTGTGTCTGCAGGGTTGTTCTGCTCAGAGTGGTCCACCATGTCCTCCACCTGCTTGGTAGGATGCTCCGCCTCCAGGAGACCATTAGTTTTCTGGTTCTCCTCCTCCTCCTCTTCCTGCTCCTCATCATCACTGTTGCTGTCCTCCTCCTGGTCTGAAGTGCTGCGTCTGGCTCTCTTGCTTTTGGGACCACCGTTCTCATGAGGACGTCTGTCTCGGCGGGTGGGGGCCGTCCTCTTCGCCATGTTCTGGTCGGAGGACTGAGACCGTCCACGTCTCTACGGGCAACAGAGTTTCGAACACAGTGAGCAGAGAAACAGGCCGAGACAAGGACCACAGACTGGAGCGCTGACATTTGAAGTACCTCTTTGATGAAAGGCTTCACGTGCATTCCCTTCACTGTCTGGATGACTCCGTCGTAGAACTTCACAGTGTAGGACGCTACAGCAGACACCACAGAAGACACCAGCTAAAGCTTTCGTTTGTGACATTTATGAAACCATAACATATTTAATAACATACCCACCATCTTTATTGACTGAAATGACTTTGGCGGGGTAGAAGCGGCAGTCGGACCAGCTGGCCAGAACCTTGTCGTTTACGTGAAAGCCCTAGAGGAAACAGCGTGACTTTAGTGCATCATGCGAACGACCCCAATACCTAGTTCCTGTGCAGCACAGGTGAGAGCATGATGGTGCTTACAGGTGAAGAGTCGCCGTTCAGGCCCTGCCTCCTCAGCTGGATTCTCTCTACGGGTCTCAGGTAGGGACTGGTCCACTCAAACCACTCATCATAGCGATGGCTCCACTGGCGATAATGGATCAGTACTTTCTCATCTTCGTAGTCAATCTTCTCTATGTTAGCAGCGTACCTGGAGGAGGAAATGACATCATGGATGATTGGGAAGGGAGGGTAACGCCCACTCTAGTGCCTCATCCTTTATGTATTACACTTCAATAAAACAGCAAAAACCCAGAGGCTCATTCCTGAAATGGATTGTCTTCATCTACATTTTTCCTCATTTATAAAGATCAGACAAATCCATTATTCATTCACTCTGGTGGTGGTGAGCTACATCACAGCTACAGCTGTCCCCGGGCCATCTGACACCCCAACACACACACGAACATGACAGCAGAGTGACGGGGAAGGAGATGGGATTGAACCGCCAACCCTCAGATTACTGGATGACACACCTGTAGTTGTGTGATAAATATCTAATAATGTGTGAATTTTAAATTCATATATGAAGCACTGTAACTTTACAAAAAGGAAGTGTGTGTGTGTGTGTGGGGGGGGGGGGTTCTCTACAAAAACACTGAACCATTTTATTATGATTTACATAAAACCAAATAAATCATCCATAATCTGTTGAACCCAGACCTCTCAGACTCATCATAAAACCCCCCACACCCCCCCATAGGTCCTACAGGGCCGTCCGGCTGCAGCTGTGAGGTGAGTAGATGAGGAATGAGAGGAATGAACGAGGCCATGACTCACCAGTTTTTGAGGCTGTCTCTGGCCTCAAGCTGAGCTCCCACCTCAAATGTTATCCCTCTTCTGTTAGGGGGCGTCTTAGTCATACTGCCCACATCAAGGCTCTCTTCCTGTACACACACACACACACACACACACACACACACACAACAGTTAACACACTAATTAGGAACCAGACTCATCGGTAAACCCCATGTATGTCTAACAGCACACACACCACGATGTACGATACTGGGCTCTCAGGTCAGTCCACTCATCATGAGGCAGGTTTGACACGAGAACATGAGACACCTCCCTGTACACAAGCACAACAATAATCCTATCTAGGCTGTGGGAAAGTATTTTCTCTGTAAACACACACACACACCGCAGGTGTAGTACCGAGGTGAGCCAGGCCTCTGAAATGGTGGTGAGCATGTGAAGACCAGGTGTTCACATATTCAGATGAGCAGATGCAGCAGAAATGACGTCACATGCAGATTCAAGGCCTCTCGTTTAAAATTAACACTCAGGATCATTTTTATTATTATGACCATAGATCCTCATCAGGAGGTCAAAGGAGGACATCGAACACCTGAAGCTGTCTCTGTTCTGAGCACTCACCTAACCAGGTCCTGGTTCACCCATCTATCCGGGTCCAGGTCCACTCATCTAACCGGGTCCGGGTCCACTCATCTAACCGGGTCCACTCATCTAACCGGGTCCACTCATCTAACCGGGTCCGGGTCCACTCATCTAACCGGGTCCATTCATCTATCAGAGTCCACTCATCTAACCGGGTCCACTCATCTAACCGGGTCCGGGTCCACTCATCTAACCGGGTCCACTCATCTATCAGAGTCCACTCATCTAACTGGGTCTGGGCTCACTCAGGCCTAGAGAAAGAAGGATCGTTGGCAACATCTACAGCATCACACTGGTCCGGGACAAGGAGCCGCCCGGCTCGGCTCAGTTCGCCATAACGGAGGTGTGTGAATGCAACGCACTGCAGCCTACAAACCGGATGTCTCAACGCGCCGCTCAGCCCACGTGTTTTTCTGCTTAGCCCGTTTCACGCAGACACAATAGGAGACAAAAGAGTTATCATCTCCCGCCAGTTGCCGCTAGAATACAGTCATCTATTATATCTGGGCAAAAATCTACTCTATCAAATACATGATTTTAATTTTAATCTGAGGATTTTTAATGGCGGTCAGGAAGCCGAACATGACAGCCCAGACGAGGAGCAACCAATGCTAAAGATGTCAAAATCATTTATTACGCTTAAAGAACAGGCCATAAGGACGTATTTAGCAGAGATTCATGTATTTTCAGCTGAATATTTAAAAAGATAAAGGGGTTACGAGCCGCATACGAACCGGTTTTGTTAGAAGGTTAAATACATGAACGCACGTGAGTCTGATTTTAACCGGAAACACAAAATAAAAATGTATCCTGAAATATTTCCAGCTGTTCTATTGTTGATAATTTTCATCTCTGACACTTTATTGTCCGGTGTTTTATAACCGTAGGGTGTAGCGCCAGAAGCTGAGCCCTACGTCAGTGCTTTAAACAAATGTGATTGGCCGAGTCAGACGGGAAGTAGGCGTGACCTCACACATGATTGGACGCATGAAGCCGTCACTCACCGGGGAGCTCTGTGGCCTCGCGCTGGGCCTAACCTCTCCGTACTTTTCCTACTGTGAACGAGCGGCGTGGAAACGGAGAGCGGCAAAGTTCTCCAGCAGAGAAACGCAACAAACACGCAGAGTCACCCGGTAAATAAACCCTCACAGCCGGGATTCTAGAAACACGCGAGTCAGCAAAGACACCGAGCAGAGACACGCTCCAGGGGAACCTTTTATTACCCACTTGGTCGCGTTTGTTTTGAACTCTGAAAGCCGACATGCGGCATCATACCGCGGATGATGTTGATGCAGCCGCCAGGCGGGCCCGCTCACGGCGTCACAAACACATAAAAGCACCGTCTAAAGATGACTCAGCGTTCCTACCTGTTTCCCACTCTCTTTATCAGGCTGGTTGGATAAAAATGTGCAGTGTAATCCTTCAAATGCGCAGATCCCGCCGCCTCCGCCTGTCTGCTCCAGACCACGCAGTTGAATTTCTCTCAGTTGTTCATCGGTGTTGTGCTGAGAAGTGCGTGATTGTCGATATTCTCGTACCTTCTCGCGGGAACGCGCGCTCCAAGGCAACAAATGGCAAGAAATAAACGCAAACCCTCTTGTTTTCTACGTTATAATTAGTGAGTCCGGCTTCATCAGCGCCAGTGTCATGCATGAACATCAGCTTAAAACAGTTGATGTGTGTCCTGGTTAGTCATAGTTCACAGTTTATTACAGCATTTAGCGCAAATTAGAGTAAAGTTCCTCGGATTTGTTTTAGATATTATTTTACAGAAAAGATAATCCACTTCTCTACAAACCTGCTTGTGTTAAAAATGTTCATATGAACCAAAACAAGATGTGATCACATTAATTTTTTTCTCATCAAATTATTCAAAATGTATATGAACTATGTAGCGGAGCGGAGGTGTCGCATTCCCATGAATAGACATCTTAAAGTCTTCCTTGTCTCCTTTTGAGCTCCAGTTATCTGGTCGTGCGCGTTCCCGCGACAGGACATGCAGCTCTTGGCTGGTAGGCTGTTTTCAGCCTAACACCCGCGCTGGAAACGTAGAACTACAGTGCGCATGCGCGTTCAACGAACCATTCAAGTGTTCCTATTGGAGGAGGGATTTACGTTTTACATGTTTTGCTGCTAGTTTATGGTTGAATGAAGTGAATTAAAATCAGGTTGGAGCTTCTATCTCGGTGAGACATTTTCATCAGCCTTCCTAACCTGTAGAGACAAAAAGTCTGCTTGATCCTTCAAATGGGATGAAATGTTTTATAACTTTATTCTTTCTAAAGAACAAACTACATTGTTTAAAAAGTGACCCTTTTTGTTCGACATGACAAGGCACTTCACAAAGTAAACATTCCAATACAGTTCAGTTCATCAAGCCAATCAGTAACAAAGTTTCCTATATAAGGAACCCAGCAGATTGCATCAAGTCACTGACTAGTGTCAGTGTCTTTTCAACAATCATACTAAGCAAGCATGTAGCGACAGTGGAGAGGAAAACACTGGGGGTTGAGAAGACAGAGCAAGCACACGAACACTCCCATACACACACACAAACAATATATAGACCAAGTATTGCACATGTACTGAATATTATAATAATAGTTACTATCAAGGCTGGTCTGAACAGGTTAGAGGGAAGAACGCCAGTCAGAGGTGACTGTAGAAATAGAGCATAGAGCAGAGGGGGAATGCAGTAGCTAGGAGAAGGGGAGTGTAGGATAAGGAGAGGCTCTCTGAAGAGCTGGGTCTCCTCAAGAGCTTCTAGAAGACAGACATTTGGTGCTTGTAGGTCAGGGGTAGAAAACTCCTTTTCACAGAGGGTCTCTATGCAGCATGTTTTAGTTGTTTCCCTGCTTCAACACACCTGATTTTCATCAGCAGGTGATTAATAGGCTCTGATGAGCTGCTGAACGGGTGAATCAAGTTTGTTGGAGCGTGGTGTAGGATCAGGATATTTCAGACCAAAGTGAGCTAACATCACATTTTATTACTTAATACAAAACTGTGAGCTACTTTTAGTTAAACTGGAACTAATCTGATGGGAAGATTTGTCTTCATTCACTGTAAAAAAAAAAAAAAAAAAAAAAGGAACCTGACTCAGGTAACAGAATTATTAGTCTTCTGTGGAAACTCAGAGCAGGTTTTGTACACATTTGAACAGAAAAAGCAATAAACCTTTTCCCCTTCAGTCATCTAAAACATAATCATTTACAGTCTCAGTCACAGGGAACCACATCCAGGGTGCTGAAGGGCCACATGTGGCCCCACAGCCTCAGATTGCAGACCCTTGTGTGGGGCAGAGGGTTATAAAGATCCCATTACTTTACACTGCAAACGTGAACTGTGGATTTGATGTCTGAGTTTGTGACAGAGTCTGCTGAAGCTGTATGTGTAAAAACATCATCACCAGCTTTTACCTGGATGCTTAAGGTTTAACTCTAGCATGCACCGACCAGTTCATCGGAACACACATCCCTGTTGTACGAATCTTTTATTCTGGTTTTAATTCAATATAATTTTTATCCAATCATTGATTCCCTCTGAAGGTAAAACTGACAAACCAGTGATGAAAATACAACTCTAAGAACCTCTGACTAAATCATTTTTGTTTTTCACCTGAACACTGGATCACTTCTTCAGTCGAGGTTTTATAAAGATCTTTCTAGAAGCTTAGTGGTTTATCCAATCAGAAACCAGCTTGGACGTGTTTGGGGTCATTGTTCTGTTGGACCCCCCCCCCCCCCCCCCCCCTCCAGATGATGTAGGTTAAATTTGGAGGTGGTCTTCCTCTGTCACTAATGCACCAGTTCCACAGCATGATGTGACCACCACCATGCTCGTTTCCCTCACATATACTACTCATCACGGTGACCAAACAGCTAAATCTGTCTCATCTGACCATAAAATGTCCTCATGGACAGCCTGCTGGTCCAGTATGGCAAGCCGTTTTAACATTTATTAAGCAGATTAGATATGTATTCCAGATATCCATAATAACATTCCTACTATCCACAATGAACATTTCAGATAACTGAAATGTAATTCTTCCTAGGACAAATGACTCACATTTCCCATTCATGTGTATTGGGTTTATAGCGCCTCCTATCCACAATTAATTCAATTCAATTCAGTTTATTTCTATAGCACCAAATCACGACGAGTCGTCTCAAAGCACTTCACAAAGTAAACATTCCAATACAGTTCAGTTCATTAAGCCAATCAGTAAAAAAGTTTCCTATATAAGGAACCCAGCAGATTGCAATCCTCATACTAAGCAAGCATGTAGCGACAATGGGAAGGAAAACTCCCTTTTAACAGGAAGAAACCTCCAGAGGATCCTGGCTCAGTATGAGCAGCCATCCACCACGACTCACTGGGGATTGAGAAGACAGAGCACACACACACACACACACACACGCACACACACACACACACACACACACACACACACACACACACACACACGCACACACACACACACACACACACACACACACACACACACACACACACACACACCATATACACTGCTCACAACAAATTAAAGGAACACTTTAAAGAAACACATTAGATACATCAGATCTCAATATGAAGTTGGATATCTATACAAATAACAACAGGGCAATGTCTTAGGAACAAAAGGATGCCAAGTCTTTTAATGGAAATAATAGTTTTCAGCCTACAGAGGGCTCAATTGTGTAGACACCCTAAAATCAGAGTGAAATGAAGATGTGGCAGGCTAGTCCATTATTTCAAAAACTTAATTTCTGCAACTCAAAATGCTTTTCAGTATCTTGTGTGGCCCCCACGAGCTTGTGTGCATGCTTGACAACGTCGGGGCATGCTCCTAATGAGACAACGGATGGTGTCTTGTGGCATTTCCTCCCAGATCTGTGTGAGGGCATCCCTGAGCTCTTGTACAGTCTGAGGAGCAACCTGGCGCCGCCTAATGGACCGAAACATAATGTCCCACAGATGTTCTATTGGGTTTAAGTCAGGGGATCGTGAAGGCCATTCAATTGTTTCAATTCCTTCATCCTCCAGGTACTGCCTGCATACTCTTGCCACATGAGGCCGAGCATTGTCGTGCATTAGGAGAAAACCAGGACCTACTGCATCAGCGTAGGGTCTGACAAAGGGTTCAAGGATTTCATCTGGATACCTTATGGCAGTCAGAACATCATTTCCTAGGCAGTAGAGGTCTGTGCGTCCCTCCATGGATATGCCTCCCCAGACCGTCACTGACCCACCACCAAACCTGTCATGTTGAACGTTCTCCTTGTCTTCTCCAGACTCTTTCACGTCTATCACAGGTGCTCAGGGTGAACCTGCTCTCGTCTGTAAAAAGTACAGGGCTCCAGTGGCGGACTTGCCAATTCTGGTGTTCTTGAGCAAATGCCAGTCGAGCTCTACGGTGCTGGGCAGTGAGCACAGGGCCCACTACAGGACGTCGGGCCCTCAGGCCATCTTCATGAAGTCTGTTCCTGATTGTTTGGGTAGAGACATTCACACCAGTGGCCCTCTGGAGGTCATTCTGTAGGGCACGAGCAGTGCTCAGCCTGTTCCGCCTTGCACAAAGGAGCAGGTATCGGTCCTGCTGATGGGTTGTGGACCTTCTACGGCCCTGTCCAGCTCTCCGAGAATAACCGCCAGTCTCCTGAAATCTCCGCCATGTTCTGGAGATTGTGCTGGGAGACACATTAAACCTTCTTGCTGCAGCACGTGTGGATGTGCCATCCTGGAGAAGTTGGACAACCTGTGCAACTTCTGTAGGGTTAAGGAATCGCCTCATACTGCCAGTAGAGATAATTACTCAAGCCAAAACTAGCATGAGTGGAAAACCAGC
>SSNS01000163.1:294199-399709 GCA_006937985.1 Aphyosemion australe | reverse complement strand
AGAGGAGCCTGATAGCTAAAAGATCTGCCTCCCATCCTACTTTTAGATATTCTAGGAACCACCAGTAAACCTGCAGTCTGAGAGCCAAGTGCTCTGTTAGGAACATATGGAACAATCAGATCACTGATGTATGATGGAGCTTGATTATTAAGAGCTTTATATGTGAGAAGGAGGATCTTAAAATCTATTCTGAATTTAACAGGCAGCCAATGTAGGGAAGCTAAAACAGGAGAGATGTGGTCTCTCTTTTTAATTCTCATCAGAACTCTAGCTGCAGCATTTTGGACCAGCTGAAGACTTTTGACTACATTCTGTGGACCTCCTGATAGTAATGAATTACTGCAGTAATCCAACCTTGAGGTAATAAATGCATGAACCAGTTTTTCAGCATCACTCCTGGAAAGGATGCTTCTAATCTTAGCAATATTCCGAAGGTGGAAAAAGGAAATCCTACAAACCTGTTTAACGTGGGATTTGAATGACATGTCCTGGTCAAAGATAACACTGAGGTTCTTTACTTTGTTCTCGGAGGCTAATTTAATACCGTTTAGATCAGGTGATTGACTAAGCAGTTTCGTTTTCTGAGGTTCTGGTCCAAAGATGATAACTTCAGTCTTGTCTGGATTTAACAGCAGAAAGTTTAGAGTCATGCAGATATCTGAAATGTTCATTGTGGATAGTAGGAATGTTATAGATATCTGGAATGTTCATTTCTACTAGGAACAATATAATTATAGATATCTGGAATACATATCCAGTCTGGTTAATAAATGTTAAAACAGCCACCTTAAATTCTTAAGGATTCTGAGATATCTCAAACTTAATTCCTACTAGTGCAGTTATTATATCCTTAATAATAATTTCTACTAGTAACAAACAGCTGTTAATCTCTTCTTTGCAATTTTGACTAGTAAGAATACAATTAGTACTAGGATAAATGATATTATTGCTAAAAAATAGGAATTAATGAGAGGTCCGATTGTTGAATAAATGTTAAAACGGCTTGCCATAGCCCCAGCAGTGATGGACTATCTCTCGCCACGCTGATGTAAAACTCTTCATGGTGTTCCAGCCTGGGTGGTTCCTGGGCTCTTCCTGAACGTCCTGTTTCCTGTCTGAGGGAGACCGCGTGGGTGACAACTTCAAATAAACAAACACCAGTCAGCTGATCAACAAATTAATATTTTTATTGAGTCGGCCATGACAGGTCAGTCTGCAAACACACACCAGGGAAAGTGGTTCGAGTCTTTGTTACAGCAGGAATAAAATGACCAGTTAATTACATCCCTTTCATCCCTCATGCACACGTTTGTATTGTCTTTACAGTGGCGATGAAGCCCACCCCCCCAACATGGATCATTAGAATAATAAAAGGTTAGTCCTATGTTACATCAGCTAAAGCCTGAGAGGAAACAAAAAGCTCATGGTGCTCACCACAGATGTTTAGATTCACTCAGCTTTTTTACACTAAACTCGTTTACATGACACACCTGTCTGTTTTATATCCATGAGACCTGAGCACAGAAACGACCACAAAGGAGAACAAATCCAACTGAAATATTGATAAAAGATATGAGCAACCAGCCTCCCACATCACAACGTCTGAAGAAGCTGAGCCAAAACCTTTAGTTTGACCTCGACAGGATTTAGAAAACAGAAAACACCCAAAGCTGCCAAAGTCTAACAGCTTTCAGCGCAGCTCCCAGTTTGTGCTTCAGAATAAAGATTCTCAACCGATAAAATATGAGAAAAACCTTCCATCAATACAAACGACCCAACGTAGCACAGGCAAGACCATTAAGACACAATTATAGGGTTCTCTCTTATGGTTCTCTTTACACAATAAAACTAGGAGTCTTGTGCTCTCTCGCTCTCTCTCTCTCTCACACACACACACAGAAAAAAAATCAACACTGCTTAAATTAAGATTTTCTATTGCAAGAGAATTTTTCTGCAGTAAATCCACAAAACTCCACACCTGGACACCTAAACCGTCCCTGTAACTGAACAACCGTCGCTTTGATAAGACAGAAAGGGTCGCTGGGTTTCCCAAGCTTCAGAGGGGACACACAGACCGACGTGAGAGCAGTCATTGTGAGTTTTAAGAATGAAAACAGTGAAACCTAAAGAGATACACCTCGTCTCTCAGTGAGAAAACAGAGGAGGAGACGTCCTGAAGTCCTCGTGCTGAAAGAGGTGGAAGACATCACCGCAACAGTTTCCAGTGTGACCTAAACAGGGACAGTGTTTACGCTCGGCTGATGTGCGCTCCAGGCATTACAGTGTCTACACCACACCCTCGATGAAACTGGTGTCCAGGTGGACGATCAGCATTCTCAGGAAGGACATCTCCTTGCGTGTGTTCTCAAAGATGATCCGCGGGTCGTCCGACTGACATCGGAGGCAGTTGGGAGCCATCACCATGGCCAAGTTGTTCACATCCATTTTGGTTATGGCAACGTTGGAAGGCTGAGCGAACACCTGTAGATAATCAGGTGAAAGAAGAGGAAAAGCAATGAGACCAACACTCTAGCTGTGTGCAGAATGACCTTTGACCTGCAACAGTTCTGTTTGAGTCCCTCTGGTACGTGCTGAAGCTGTTGACATGGACATGTCTGCAGAGTTTAGCGAGGAGGTGTGGTCTAGATATGGAACACTGCTGAATGGGTATGAAGAGAGTGTGTGTGTGTTACCTGCAGGAAGTGAATGAAGTAGCACAGAACCAGCCTGTTGAGCTCTGGCAGAGACTGAACCACAGCGATGGCCGCCACCGGGTCATCACAGTTACTGATGCACTGCTTGTAAAAGTTCATAGGGATGAGGGGCTCCTCCAGCTCACGATACCATAGTTTCATCAGAGAGGCTTCATGGTAAAGACACACCATTAACACACACATTCAAATGTCTGTGTTAAAAGTAAAAGATTTGAAAAGTCCTACCGTACCAGGAACGTTGGGATCAGAGAGATTCTCTGGAATTCTCCACTGGTCCACCTGGAGCTTCAGAGCATTCACCTCATCTATGTCTCCAGGCACTCTGTAAGGAGACACAGCAGTTACACTCCAAGGCCACAAGAGGGAGCTCCACACCAGCCATACAAATTCTACCATTAGATGCAAAGTCCTGGAGACTGAAATGTCCCAGAGGCTTCCATATGCTTAAGCAGTAATGTAAACACACACACACACACACACACGCACGCGCACACACACACAGTATCAAATTAGAGTGTGTAAGGAGCAAAGCAGGGCTGTGTTTGCTCTGTCTGCACAGAGAACTGTACACAATACTTAGAAATAAGGGGATGACACCACACACACACACACACACACACACACGCGCACACACACACACACACACACACACACACACACACACACACACACACACACACACACGGCCTCTCGTACCTGAAGATGCCCTCTGTTTGAGCCCCCCCCAGGGCCAGAACATACTGGGACAGCTGCACCTGCACCCAGGGCAGTTTCCTGTCTGGGAACAGCTCGCTCTGCCTCTCCATCACCTCCTCCAGAGAGCTGCCAAAGAGCGAGGGGGTGACGATGGCCCGTCTGCTGTGGTCGATCTCCTCTAAGGTGGGCTTACGCAGACCCTGGGGGAGAGCAGGGGGGCAGGAACAAGTTTACTTTGGGTTACGTTGGAGGTTAAATTACTAATGCTGGCTGCATCTGTGTTTATGTGTGTCTACACCTGTGACTGTCCCAGCATACCTGTAATTATGTCTGCCTCAGTGACGGTACCAGCATGACTCAGCTTTACCCTCACATATTCTACTGACTTCACACCACCGTTAAAATAAAAACACTTTCTTTTCTCCTACCTTCTTACCACCAGTGATGGCCACCTTCAGCAGCTTCCGATGGCAGAACTTGGCATACGTGCTGATAGGAAGGCCTTGAAGATGACAGAGAAATCAAAGTCAGGACCAAACACAAAGCCGTGTAATATCCTTAAAACTCTTAAGCATCAGTCATTACTGAAAGAACAAAATAATAAATGATCTGAATTCTTTCCCACGATCTGGAACAGCAGTGTTTTGATTTCCCACAGATGTCAACCGAGAGGCAGGCTAACAGGGAGACATGTTGACGGTGCGATTGGAGCATACGGGGGATTAGAGCAAACTGGGCTCTGCCGGCAGGCTGAGAGAAGATTTACTGCTGTTCAACAAAAGCTTTACAGGCTGAGATCCGGTCCACACATCCGAGGCTCAGGTGATTCACCAGCATGTGGAGTTAAAGGACTCTGGAGAACAGAAGAAGCCCCTAGGTCTCCTGACTGCTACCTGCTGTAAGCGTACAGCTAGAGAGGCTTCAGAGGAACGGCTGTCTCAAGACTCCATGACTCCCAGGACACTTGAAAATAAGTCACCAGAACGTCTCTCCACCAAAACAAGAAAAAGAAACCCACTGGTGTTTTTCTCTTCTCCTAAAGTCTAACCTCTCATGAACTTGAGCCAGAGTCAGGAGGAGAAACGTACCAAAGGGTAACAAACACGCTCCCTCTACACACCAACAACTTCTCATTTGACTAGAATTATATCTCATTACAGATCAGTCCAATCATTTGTCCTTGGTCTTGGCAAAGACGAGCATTCTTTTCCATCATGGCTCAGCTGAACCCTCAGAGCTGCAGTAAGACCGGGCTCAGCACCAGCGGTGGTCTATATTTAAAATGGTTCTGATCCGGCGAAGCAACAACAACCAAGCAACCAAGTCCTGGGAGAAATATGAGCTCATTAGGAGCTTGAGTGTTCTGTACCAAGCTGGGGGGGTGGGGGTGGGGGTGGGTGGGGGTGGGGGGGGGCGGCACCTGTCTGCACGCAACAACAGCAGCATGGAGCTAATGAAGCCCAATGAGCCAGAGACCTCCTCCTCCTCCTGGAACATCAGCCCAGACACCAGGACTTTTGGTTTCAGCCCCAAACAAGAAAAACTATTTCATCAACAACAATCATTCTATTATTTGCCAAACTTTCTACATAACATTAACTTCTTCACCTTCCAAAGGCAAAACGTGTGTTTTCATGATGCTTTTTCAAATATCAACACAAATAAAGAACAAATTCATCGTCTCCATAAACCCACACCCCTCCATGACCCCCACGACTGATGGCGTGGCGTGCTGGGACATTCTAGACAATTCCATTTCTAAGCATCAACGCTTCTGAAAAAAAAAAAACATTTTTATGAGCATGGAGTCCCTGCTGGGACCTCCAGGCTCCTGCAGCAGCTCTGCTGTCATAGCAACGCTGTCTGTCCATCTTTAGTTTATGTCTGTTGTCAGTGACCATGTGTTTAAAACTCATGTCTGAATGTTACAAAACGATGGACTGGATATCTCATTGCTCCTAAACAGACCAGTTATTTCACGGTTCTCTATATCTATTTATTTTAGCTGCTGATATAAACTGGTGCCTGCAGTCTCTTCGTTAGTCTGTGGAATCGTCTTTTCCAGCTCAGTGAGTGAAATAATCATGATTACGATGACTTTTTCCATAATCAAACAGCTCTACCATCAGTTACAGTAACATCAGTTCTGGAGGAGCCCTCCTGACTCCTGCTTCTGTCCAGCTAACAGCAGCAGCTGCTGTGTCTCATGAGGCTTCAGCTTTCCCCTCTGAGTCAGCCGAAGACAAACCTCTCTGGTTCTGACTCACTGAAGGACAGTGACCGAGGCTCCTGCCGTGAGATCATTGGGTCGCTCACTGATGACATCATCCTAAAAGCTGGCTGTGTGGTGGGGTATAATCAAGGCCATAGCAGCACCAGCCTGACTCACAGTGCGCTCCATTGTGCCTGTACAGAGCCATCTGAAATTCTCATCCTACAAACTTTTCCCTTCAGCTGAACTCTCTGTGGAAGCGCTCGTTGTGCGTGTCCGGACATCAGCACGCACTCATCTGACAAACTGCACAAGGCTGGATTTTCCATCTCACTCACACTGGTCCCTCTACAGGGAGCCATATGTATGATTTGTAATGGGTCTGCGCCGCTCAGAGCTACAGATAAGCTCTGGAGAGAGAACAAAAACACCCCCAACTTGTTTAAAGTTCTACCAAACGGAAGAACCCAAACAAGAGGGCTGTACTGCTGTAAAAACAACATGTCACACACGTTTTCAACACATTTAGTTACAAACCTTCTTCTTCTTCAGTGTTCTGCTTCCGCTTCTTTCTGGATTTTGAATTTTTCTTCAGTTTTAGTTCCTGCTGCTCCAGGATGAAGTGTGTCACTAACAACAGACAACAGCACAGGTTAACATTAATAACGGCCGTTCTCCTGGGCTACTGATGCACACGTCCACAGAAATAAAACAGGAATGAGAAAATGCTGCATCAGCTGCTGCTAGTAAAACACGAGTAATCAGACAGAACAGGGAGGTGCAGGAAGACAGAAAGGTGACCCACCCTGTAGCTCGGTCTGAGACTCACATTTCTTGTCGCTGCTGGGTTCTGTGTGTCTCTGGATGTAGCCCTCCAGGTAGCAGCGGAACTTGGGCGAGGGGGCGAAGAAGGCCAGGCTGACGGCCATGAGTTCCCAACCTGCCGCCAGGCTCCGGG
The DNA here is from genome assembly GCA_006937985.1 of Aphyosemion australe. NCBI lineage: Eukaryota > Metazoa > Chordata > Actinopteri > Cyprinodontiformes > Nothobranchiidae > Aphyosemion > Aphyosemion australe. The sequence goes on along the minus strand of SSNS01000163.1, from coordinate 393,129 downwards.
GGCTGGCGTTGCCCGTGGTTTGCCTCACCAGCTGCACGTACAGCTCGTCCCGCAGCCCCGGCATGTCCCAGCACTTGGTGACGATGAGCAGGGCGCAGTGGCGGCGGTCGAGCCGCGAAGGCCGGTCCCCCATGTAGGCCTGCACCAGCTTGAACATTTCGCAGGCCTCTTTCCTGATGGCGCGGTTACTGGTCACCAGCATGGGCTTCTTGATGGAGCCGCGGTTCCACGACAGCATGTTGGCGATGGAGACGCGGCGGCGGAACAGACCTTGTGTGTGCATGTTGAGATGCTTGCTGGCCCAGTCCTCCATGCCCATGTCTGGAGGTGGAGGCTGTCGCAGCGTGGCGTAGGAGAGCTGATAGGAGGATCCCACAGCTCCTCTTCCTCCTGCCCCATCATCTCCCTCTCGGGTGTCATGGTTGGAGGAGCGGTGTGGGCCTAGCGAAGCCGTCCGTCCATCCACCATGCCTTTCTTCCTGCTCTCCAACTGAGCCTGCAGCTCTAAGGTACCCGCCTGCAGGGAAGGAAAAGGTGTTCATGTAACAAGACGAAGAGGTAGATGACAAAGTTCAGGACAGGCCAGAAGAGGCTCAGACTGTGTGGAACCGCTGCTTTTACCCTGTGACACTACGGGCTGGAACATTCTCTACCCTGCAGTGCCTGGACTCCAGGGGAAGCTGCAGCCAGATCAGCACATTCATTTCCTAAAGCCAGAAGTGGAGCAAGAAACAAATTCCTCCTTAAATCCTCCTGAACCCTGGCCTCTGCAGCCGGAGAGCGCCTAAGGCACGGAGAGCTTTACCCGACCACGGACCTCCTGGTGATCCTTGCGGTGGGCCTGCTCCATCATCACTCAGCCAGGACAGAAACCCCCTTATTAGAGCACCAGCGTGTCCACGGGTAATACGGGATGATAGGTGCCAGACAGACTTCATCTCAGGTCTTGGTTTACCTCTCGTGCGTTATCAGAACCATGTTTTTATTTAAATCAGTGACAGGGTGGTGGTGGTTACGGTGAGAACGACAGTGAAACCTCATAACCACAGACTCTGTAGAACGGGTCAGACTTCCAACAGGAGTCCAGTATGGAGCTGTACGATGAAGACCAACTTATGATCTATACCAGTGGTTCTGAGCAGAACCGGAGGACATTTTCAAACATGTGACACTCACAGTTGAGCTGATACGTCCCCTTCCTGCTCCTCACAGGCCTGCCAAAAGTGGGCCATATGGGCCACAGCGGCCGTCCTTCCTGACCAGGGGAGCCGTGTCCTGAACCTCTCCGGCCTGGCATGGTTCATGCTCTCCGAGCACGGAGCTGGCATACGACTTGAGCCTGCCCACGGTGCAGAGCAGATGGACAGAGGTAAGAGCTGGGACTGTGGCCACCAGTCAGCAGCTCTCAGCTCACCTGTAGTCCGATCAAGTCTCAGGACTATTTCTGCTCTTCTCAGACACGACGGACAGCCCAGCTGTCAGAACCTAACTAGAACATGGCAGCGCGTGATGGTGGAACAATGTTTAGATTATTAACTCATTCACTGCCATTGACGACTATAGTCGTCATTTCCATTTTTTTACGGGGCGGGTGTCGGAGCGAGCCCCCGCACCGTGAGAACAAACATCACGTGTCTAAAGCGGATCTTCATCCGTGTATGTCACACATCACGTGATCAGGAAGCGGAAAATCAATGGATTATGAGTTTGTTTTGGGACGCTGCTGTGAAAAAAACGATGCGCCGAACCGGAAATGTTTCTGCAGCGGTGCTTGGGCAACAGATTGTGAAAGAACGATTAACGCTAGAAATACGGGTGATTCTTCCTGATGTGAGAAATGAGTCTACTCTTTCTTTTGGTAGTTTTGCCGTTTGCATGATCATAGAGCACAATGTTCTGTGACTCTTCAAAAAACAGTAAAAACGCTCAAAAACGCTGGCAGTCAGGGGCTTTCTGAGCAGAAAACGGCTGGCAGTGAATGAGTTAAACAGCCCATTATGAATACATCTGCCTAGACTTTTACCTACTGGGGTTTTGAATTCAGGCTCCTTCATAGCTGGTTGTCATCATATTTGACAAAGCTGATCTAAATAAATAAGCATCTATTTAACAGCACAGGAGAACCTGGACATATAATAGAAATAAGTCTATGGGAGCATTTTTGCTAATAAAATAGAGGGTTGTTGTGAGCAGCTGGTAGAAGGTCAAGCTCTACCACTAGTTCTTAAAATAAAATATGAAACAGCAGCTGTTGAAGGCTCCAGACTTTTTAAACATGAACCTGATTCACGTTTCTGTTAGTCTGCTTCAGACAGACGTGCAGCATAATTTCTTCACCAGAGCTAATGAATGACAGAATGACCTCGGGAAGGCGTGGACTACTAGTGTAGGACCAAGATAAAATCCACCTAATCAGCTACTGCCACAGCTCTGCTGAGAACACAGGTCAGCTTTGTGATGTGCCAGGTTAATGATCATCATTAGGGTTAACCCTAACCCTCACTAGCACCATCAGAACATCACATTTACTGAACAGACCAGAATCACTACATTATTTGAGTTTCCTTATCAAACAAACGTTTAATAGTTGCATCAGATTTTATGACTGAAGTCGAGTTAAACAGCTGAAAACATACCAGGTGTGATTCTGATGCAACACAGGACCTGAAAACTAGGAGAATTTGGCTCAAACCTGAAGTTAAGCTCGCTAAACCCTAGGGTCACGGGTTGCTCCTCTAGAGTGTTTTAAATGTTTTTAGACTTAAAACATGGGAATCTGACAAATAAAAACAAATAAGAAGAAACCCCAAATGCATTTCACTAAAAACCCTGCTACACTATTTAAAAAAATGGTACAATTCAGTAAAACAAGCTGTCCACTAGGTGTTTGAGGACTCGGTCCATCACATCAACACAGAGACATTCCCTACAGCACAGAGGACTGGGCCTCTTCATGGACTCTTTTTCTAATCTGATATTCTGAAAAGTAGTCAGAGGTCAGACCTGCAGAAGCTCACGGGGAAAATACAAGAAAACTTAGTTAAGGCCACCAGACTAGACTACAGCAGACACGTTTAGTTTTTAATTAAAGGTGTGGAACACTGAGAAACCAGTTTTTAATGATTATTTCTGATTATAATCAGTCATGCTGAGTTTTTCATGCAGGCTGAACATGAAAATAGTCTCCTACACCTATCTCCTGTGTTAGCTTCTGATAGAAAATAGACGGTGAAACGCTAGGTCAGTGATCCCCAACTCCCATCCCAGAGGGCTGGTATCCAGCATGTTTTAGTTGTTTCCCTAATCAAACATAGTTGATTCGCCTGTTCAGCAGCTCACCAGGCCCTGCAGAAGCCTGTTAATCACCTGCTGATTGATATCAGGTGTGTTGAAGCAGGGAAAACAGTAAAAAGTGCTGGATAGCGGTCCTCGGGGAAGGGAGCTGGGGATTACTGCTCTAGGATCAGAAAATCTACGTCACACTGTCACTTAACATTCATGGACTCACCCATCTTGACTCACGACGGGGAAGGCTGTTGTTGGTTTAGCGTCCAGAAAACAGCAGAGAACGTTTGGGCTAGTAGAAGCTAACCATTAGCATTAGCAACTCCACCACAGAGCAGAACTCCTCCAGGCTTGAGTTGTTTGTGGAGATAAAACATCAACGTTGCAGAGCAAACAGAGTCAGTGGTAGAGTCGTGTTGCTGTTAGCCAATCAGAGGAGAGATGTACAAATATCAGGAAATAAGAGTCCAGATCCTGTCTTCTGAAGCTCAACACTGATCTGGCTCACTTCTAGTTCCTCAAACAGGCGCACCGGCGCTTTGTTTCCCCAGAGTACGACTTACAAGGTATTTATTCTACTACAGACCACTGTAAATGTATTGATGAAACGAGTGAAGCGCATCTTTAAACTAGAGTGTTATGAGCTATATCCACACACCAACAGATGTGTGTGTGTGTGTGTGCGTGCGGTGTGTGTTCGTGTGTGTGTGTTACCTGGGAGGGGGGTCCTGGAGTCTCTGGAGAGGACAAACTGGCCTGGCTGTTTATGCTCATCTCTAAAGTGTCCACCTTTTCATACGTCCTTTTCTGCCCGCCTGATATTTCCAGAGGGGTCAGAGTGGGGTTTCCATAGTTACCGGTCCCCTTAAGTGATCGAGTAACCCTGCTGACATCCTCTCGTGATGGGCACCTGCCTGCTCCTCCTCCGCCTCCGAACCACCTGAGGGAGTCTGCAGGGGAGCGAGTCCGAGGAACAACAACCCGCTCCCCCATCTCCGGGTCCAGCCCTGCTCTGACCTCCCTCATGGTGTTGGAGCGACTTACCACCTCCCTCATTTCTGCCATCAGCCTTTCGTTTAGGGCACACAGCTCCCCACTGCTGCCTACAGACCCTGGCCTGCCTCCCACACCTCCACTGGCTCCCACCCTCCTCCTGCTCTTTCTCCTCAGGCTGGGAGAGGGGCCGGTGGAGTAACCAGAGTCCTGATAGTTAGCTGTGGCCTGGGGGGTTGAGGAGGGGAAGTCCTGTGAGGCCTGGCTGCTCTGCCTGCTGTGTCGTACCTCCATGGCACGCTGCACTGTAGCCTCCAGGATTCGCCAGCTCTGTTTTTTGTCCAGTGAACTGGGGCCTGGGGTCCCCCCCTCTCTGTCCCTCACCTGGCCTCGGGGCTGTTGTAGAGAGTGGGCCTGGGCCTGGGGGTGTGGCTGTGGTTGATTCATGACCGGGTCCTGCCTCGAGGTGGGGGAAGAGGCTCTGGTGGGTCCAGGAGAGCTGGAGGGGTGACCCTGTTTGGGATCCACATTGACCATGTGTTTGATGCACTCCAGACCTGCTGGGCTGTAGTCGGACGCAGAAGGATTCCTCCGATGTCGGGAATGGGATGGACCAGGGTGCTGAAGAAGTTTAGGTTTCTGGAGACTTTGAGTTGGTGTAAAGCGAGACAGAGGCTGTCCGTTGTAAAGGTGTGCCCCCTCTACCTCCATGTCTGTGGGGGGTTCATCATATATAGGACATTCTGATACTGGCTCATCATAGATGGGGGTGGTGCACCTGTACTGAGGAGAGACGGGGCACGGGGTACAAGTGTGGGACCTGTGAAGGACTGGACTGGGGAGGCTACCATCTGAGGTCACCACACAAAAGCTGCCATTGCTGGCTTTTCTAAGGTGATGAGCTTGACGTGAGTCACCAGACATTTTTCCAGAGGGAGCTGTTTTGTATCCCTGGCTGGAGCCCAAGTGTCCTCCCTGGGCCTTGCTGCAGGAGTTCTGGAGGGTAAAGTTACTGGATTTGCTTTGTGCAGTGTGCTGGAGTTGTTGTTGCAATGCTGGGTTGGGCTGGTTCCGGTTCATGCTGTCCACCTTCACCAGCATGGCTGCTTTAGAACCAGGTGTTGGCTGCCATCTCTGAGACGCATCCCTGAAAAAGACACAAATGAGATACGACCTCAGTAACAGCAATGAAAGATATCTCAAAACTAAAAAAACTGCCTAAAATAAACAGACAGTAGCATAAAAGCACCATCATTATATATGATTACTGCAAGTGTGACGGGGCTGGGAAAATCTCCAGCAAAATTCTTTTCCAAACATTTTAGTAACCTCTAACGACTCAAGTCCATTTTTAGTCTGCCAGTCAAAACAGCTTAGTCAAAACCACAGGACAATAACTCCTGTGTGTGTGTGTGTGTGTGTGTGCGTGCAAATCAAGTGTCTAAGCATAGGATGATTGCACAGTCAACACCTTTATCCTCAGCTCCTCTACACAGGTGTGACTCGTACGTACACCAGCAGATCACAATCATCTGAATAAAAACAAGGTTACAGAACTCCACAAAGGAGGTTTTCCTTTAGATCCAAAGAGTTATCCTTCTCCTTTAAGTTAAGCTACCAGGCAAACTTCAAAGCCAAGTACTTGCTGCTAATCCCAGCAACGAAAAACAATCTGCCATCAATCTGGTCACGCTGCTCTGGTCTGCTGCCCTGAGCTCTGCCGTCGTCCTATAATCTTCTTCTGCAATCTCATTCCTCAACTGATCAAAAAGCTGCCCTCTTAGACCAACGTCTGTGTGTGACGCTGGCATTACAACACACACAGTCTCCAACCCAAATGGCACATACGCTGAGACACATGTGAAACAGCTTCAAGCCCACTGGATTAATCTACTTGCTTACTTACTGAAAAGGTCAAAAAGGCAAATGACCAGTAAAGGTCAAGTGGACTTACCTTCCATCCTCCACCTGCAACCTAACATCCACTCAGACAGATAATTATATCAAAGCAGACCTTCCTGGTAGAATTAAGCACGGACAGAATTTGTGTCCAATGGCTTTCCTTTTCCCAGACCTCTATGCCTTGAGAGTTGGGCTGTAACGGCAGGAAGAGGACAGAGGGAGGAGAGAAGGAGGTGGAGTGGACCCCCCCCCACACACACACTCGCCTCTGGAACAATGCTGAAACAATTCCCCCGAGGTCCCTCACACCAACGGTAAACTTCCCTTAGTCCTCCGTCTCCCTCTCTCTCTCCTATCAGGGCCCCAGTCTTTGCCCCCCTCCCTCTGCAGAGTGAGTCACGGCGCCTCAGCCGTTTGAATGTAAACACACCATCATCCTCACACAGTCCCACAGATTTGTCTGTCTAGCCTTTAAAGGAGTCCTAAAATTCAAAACCCCATTAACCTTGTTTCTGTTGAATAAAGGCAGCTTGGGGTGTCTAATGTACCAAAGGTCTGAGACGTCTAGCTGCTGCTTTCTATGTGAATTAGTAATCTTGTACGAACTACAGAGAAATGGTTCATTCTGAGAAAAGCTGCTTTGACACGCCATAAGCTTAGACCTACACCCTTACATTAACATGTCCCATCCCACTTGGCAGGCCCGCCCGGTGCTGGCCACATGGGTGCCCTAAGCAGAGTTTCATTTTGCAGCCCACCCTGGTATGGTGATTGCCAGACTCCCCGCGGTTCTTCTGGGGCTCAGGGCAGGCTGGTTTTAAACAAAATTAACCGCCAAAACAGCTCAGGAGATCCTTGAATGAATCATTTCATTTTTATCTCTCCTCCTGGATGGGATGATGGTGCTCAGTGAGTTTTTCATAAGCCTGATTGGTCGGTGCCCGCATAGCCACTTGGTGCCCTATGCATGGTGTGTGACGCTGGTTACGGTAATGCTAGCCCGAGCTACTTCTAATGCTTTAGTGGACGAGAGCAAAACCACAAAGAATGTGGGCGCTTACCAGTAACGTTCCAGGATGTACTGGGAATATCCAGACTTTTAATGAATGCCAGATAGAGCCATAGATGGGCCTACTAAGTTATCCTGATACTGTACACAGAGTTTCTAGCTTCAGGCAGCTTCACAGAGCCATCGGAGTAAACCGGCCAATCAGCATGCAGCTCATTTAATATTCATGTCCTGGCCGAGTGGGCGGAGCAAACCAGTGTTTCCATTCTAGGGCTTTATTATGGGGTTTATCAGGGCTCCTGGGCCATTGTGAGCCCCAGCTCTATAGGAGGATCTTTGTTGACATATTTTTCATCGTTGTGCGCATGTGCGAGTGGCTGTGTGGCAACAACATAAACAGTATGGCCTGCTATCAATACGAGACGTACACTTTCACGCGAGTTTACGGGCAAAATCCCCAAAATATAAACACTTTAATGTCTACAGGAGGAGGGTTAAAGAGAAGCTTAAAATCTGTAATGAAGAGAAAAATAAAGTTATTTAAAGCCCGTATGAGCTCTGGAATGACGGAAAACATTGGTCTGATTCGTCAGTGTTTTCGCTACAAATCTGCTGGGGAGACATTTATTCCTATTTAACAGAAAGCCCTGGACCCTTCACTCATGAAGAATTAAAGGCTTTCAAACGTCTGGAGATCTACGATTAATGTGTTTCAAGGAAAGTTTGGCTGATCTCTTCTGCAAAACAGAAACCTGTGGTTGTGCTGAAAGCAGGAGTCAGCCTCGGTGAGCAGAGTTACAGCATGATTCACATCACCTGTGGGTGTTTGTCAGATTGAAAGAAAACAGATAAATCCTCACGGCGACTGCAAAGCCAGGTAAGTCTTTATTAATCAATGTTCTTATTTATTTATTTATTTATTCATTATTATAATTATCATGGGTTGAGACACCTGAATCAGAATGCGAAAACAATATGACTCCGTGGATATAAAACTACACAAAGATGATTATTTTTAAAAACATCTTCTCCTATTAACAAATACTTAGTTACAAGGACTTACCATGAACAAATGAGCCTCACAAACTGTCCGTTGCTGCAGGAATCCAGGCTTTCTTTGGACAGCCGGGTCACATGCAATCATATTTTTCATATTTCGCGGTCCTTTACGGAGGAAATTCCAATTGAACTTTTTATCAAGCCTCCCATGGGCCTGAACGATCAACCACACAGCAAGAATCATCCATCTGCTTCACTAAATCCTCCTCCAAGCGTGCAAAACAATCAAATTATAGCCAAAATACACCATTTCTTACCACCCAAAACCCAGGATGCAATGCGAAAAACATAAACATTGACGTCACAAAAGATCCTCCTATAGAGGTTCAAAGAACAGTTTCCAGTTGAATAAAATTGTGGTTCTAGAACCTCTTTAAGTAGCTGGGTCACAGTTACCTGGCCCAGCACCAGACCTGCTGCCCCCAAACCTCTGATGTTGCACCAGCTAACAGTCCCAACCTCACCAAAACCAATCAAGACCATTTCCTGCTGTTTTAACACATCTACAGACAGACGTGTGAAAATCAGCTCCAACAAACCATCCCTGTTTAGTTGTTACAAGCAGGTGTGAGTGTTTAGGGTTTACACTGTGTGGTTGGTGGATAGTTGTAAACATGTAAAATCTCTTTGAAACCATGTATGCTTTCTCACTTTGGTCTTGTCAAACAGGAAGAGGTGCCACCTCAACAGGTGATGCACAGCCGACTGTTTGGCACTGGTTTGTCGTCACAGGAAACACCAACAGTGTTCATAATTAGATTTCCATGCATGAGGACGTTCCAGAGACAAACCAAAGCAGATTTCTCATTCTGTAGGTAATGTTACTGTCCTTTTGAATAAAGCATGAGCATGTTTTTCTGTTGAGAGAATGAAAAACTGTGTGGCGGATTGACCCCGACAAAAAATAGTGACCACTTCTTCCTGTATGTGGAGATTCTCTGGAGGGTTGGAGAGAGGGCTTCCCCATTTTTAATGCAAACAGGAAATGCTTAATGTGATGTTCACACGCTGCATTCAGACTGGAACTTCAGAAAAAAAGTAGATCCTTCAGTTCAAGAAGCTCCTTAGAAGTTTCATGTTCACCGTAAAAAATAATGGTTTGGCTTTTATCCGAATGTTTGTTAGCAAAACATCTCATGAACCACTAGATGGATTCAGATGAAACTGTAAAAGGAACATGTAAATAACACGTACATCTACGACAGATTAACTTTTGGAGTCAACACGATTCAAAATGGCCACTATAACTGAGCTTAGATAAGACAAAAAGAAAGTACATGAGTCAGTTTACGGATTATGAACTTAATTTAATAGTAGTCAAGACAAGTATTGAGAGCTAAGAGATCACGCTAAATCTACAATATCATTTGTGAACACAAAGAATAGTATTTTTAAGATTTGGAGCTAAACAAATCAACAGAAGATGATCTTAGTTTAAATATTCCAGGGTGTGAAATACGTTACATGAAGGAATGCTAGGCCTTTATTTGAATCATATAAACACTGAATGTTTAATATGTTATCCATTCCTTTCTGTGCTAGAGGTAAAATCTTTAATCCTATGGTGAATTATGTGTGAAAATTACAACGCCTATGAAGAGACAATGGACTCTAAAGTAGGAAGTGCTTTGGTGCAGCAGTGCTGAGGAAGAGGCATTTTCTAAAGCTTTGTCTTTTGTTTGCCTGCTATTGTTATGACCATGATCAGCAACGGTCTGATCCACACCCCTGCAGCATCGGCGGAACAGACTTTTAAATAATGATCTATAATTTTACTTCAACATTAAAGTGGTAGTGTCTTCAATCTGTAGTCAAGGTCTATAATCTCATCACACATCAAGCCCATACCAGGAATCAGTGGTCAGCTAAAATAAACTGTTAAAGTTCTGAAACCAAGACGGGACAATGATGAGAACCTCCATCAGCTATGACACAAGTCATGTAGAGGCGGCGGTTTTGGTGTGGGGTGTGAAGGAGTGGGAGAAGCGGCAGCGGATGGTGCGAGTGTGTGTAGAAAGGGTGGGGATTAGTCGTGGGAGAGTGCAGCCAGGGAATGAGCGGGAAGGCTGGAATTCCTCAGGGCTCATTCAGTAGGCTTTGTGGCAGTGAGGGGAGCTTTACACAATGCATGGCTGTGCCATCGTCACGGAGACGCCTCCCACAATGACAGCAATGGAGATCAAGGAAGAGGTAGTGAAAGAAGCATCTTTGACCCCTGTTCGATAGGGTAGCACTGGGATTACGTAATGCTGAACAGGCCTGGACGTCTTTCTAACCACAATGAAAGTTGTTTAGAAAGGGTGTGCTGCCTGTCAGGTGTTAGCTGAAGGACGGGATTACACACAACTATTTATCACAGGACTTAGAAAAGACACCATCATTATAACTGAGAGTGTATTAGCTCCCAATGTTTGCAGGTGGCTCATCGTTCCTGCTAGTTATGCAGCCATATGCAAACCTCACACATAATACCCACCAGCCCACTCACTGAGAGACAGAAGCTAGCATGTTAGACCTTTACAAAAATAAAGAAAAGGGAGATCAAATAAAGTCAGAGGCAGTCTGGGAACAAACGACGTAAACTGATTACATTCTAAAGCAATAAATCAACTTAATGGTCAGCAAATCTCTTAGTTTCAGCCACTATGGTGCCTCACATCAGCCCAACACGGAGCTCTGGAGATTTCTCAATATTCTTGGGTTAGTTGTAACCTGATAAATGCTACAATGGGAAGACTATTCATGCTACAGCTCAAGCACTCGGCATCACTCGCAAATTTGCAGTCCAATAATTACGAAATTTTCAGGGACAGATCTGACTTTAAAAAAAAAAAATCTCAATTATCAGTAATTGCCCGTCCTCTGCATCAAGCTCCAATTTTAGCTGCGAGTCCAAATAAGTCTTTTTACAAAGCTAATAGATGAACGTGTGGTGTGTTGTGGTGGTCTGGGGGTCTTTGGAGGGAGGAAAACAGATTTGTAATGAGCAAAAGGGACTTTGAGAAAAAAAAGCTATGACAAGATCTTACAGCATCCTGCCATCATGCCTGTGAACACTGATTGATGTCCATTTCATCCTACAATAGAATACTTTTCTAAAACACATCCTCAACTAGTGTCAGCATCATTTAAGGAATAAACAGTCAGAGTTCCAGTGGTAATGGAGCAGTCAGCACAGTGTCCAGAGACGCTAGCACAGGATGAAATCTCATCAAAGTAACACTAAACGTCGTCAGGTAGTCTACGATCAGCCAGACTCTCATAGCAGATTTCATTTTTACATGAAAGCAAAGTTTAAAGGAAACATTTTTCAATCTAAATTTCTAACTAGAGGTCGACCGATCTTAGTTTTTCCATTGCTGATGCCGATATGTAGAGGTCATGGTCAGCCGATATGTGATGCCAGATGTGGGCATCATCTAGACCAGGGGTCTCCAACTCCAGTCCTCGAGAGCTACCATCCTGCACATGTTAGCTGTTTCTTTGCTCCTACACACCTGATTGAAGTGAATGAGTAATTAACAGGCCTGTTCAGAGGTAAGGTGAGGATTAAGTTACTCCATTCAGGTGTGGCAGAGCAAAAAACACAGATGGTAGCTCTCGAGGACCCCTGATCTAGACATTTCAGTGCTTCATAGAAACTTTTCCAGCCGTGGTCGGCCAATATATCAGCCTACCCCTATTTCTAACCCTGGTGAGTGGCAACGTCTGGATGACCTGTTCATTTGCTAAATGTTGCATTCAAACTAATTTAATGTGTGTTTTCACTGAAAACCAGGATAATACCAGATGATTCTACACTTACAATTGGTAGTGGACAATAGCATTTGTTATAAACTCATCAGCTGAGTCACCTTAGAGAACACGGATATGAATTTGGAAATTCCTTCACGAACCACTGGGAATAGTGTGGTACAGAAACAGGTTACTATTAAAGTCAGGACAGGAAGAGGAAATGAGGTCATTCACACCAAGCTACTGCTGCACAAACACCTCAGTGTACTGGCCAATGGGATAAGAGGAATAAAGCTGATTCCAGTTGGCAGGAAGACAACATTTATTTTGTTTTTGAAGAGTAAAACAGCACCCTAAATAAATAGTACTTAGTTCAGAATTCTAGTTTCTGTAAGACATCTCCAGAGAGCCAGCTGTCCCAGAACAGCTGAACCGACACTCCTCTCTCCGATGAGCCAAGACGTCTAGCAGCTGTGCTGGTCTGTGGCTCCTGCAGCCCGAGCTAGGAGTGCCGAGCTGGGTCAGAGGACAGCCAGATCACAAACCCCACTGGATTCCTTAGAGACCCTTTTCTGGAATCTGAAAGTGTATCTGTTGCTTCTGTCTGCAGGTCCACTAACTGTAGCCAGTCTCCGCTCTGTTCAGAGGGTCAGAGACGCAGAAGAACAAAAAAAGTACGCAGAAATCCACCATATCGCATAGCACACGTCATGAGTTCAGTTCTGGTGCCACAGATATTCTCTCTCAGCAAAACAACAGACAGGGAGGTCAACAAAAGAAGAGGGTTTGAATAACAGCTGAAATAATACAGTAGAGGCTTTGGACACTCAACTTCACTCTGTAATAAAGCTCTCATAGATTATAGAAACTTTCCAATTATGTGGAACACAAAGTGGAACATGTAGAAGAAACAACCACCGATTTTAAAAAGAAGTCAACTCGTTACAAAAGGAGCATGAGTCCAAAACGTGGATCTTTTTCCAAATGGAAAAGCAATTACATAAGCAGGCTGAAAACCGAATCCATAAAGATCTGAAACATGAGCTCACCACACCAGGAGCGCCGAGATAAAAGTCCTTCCAGAGTGTGTAAAAATGTGGCTTTGTCCTCAGAGTGGTGGAGATGAAAAGCATAAAGACGCCTGCTCACGCCGTAAACATGAACAGAATGTGTGGTTCATTAAAACCTTTATCTGGCTCGTAAACCCACCCTTGTTTCCTAAATAATCCCTACTGCTACGGATTTCTGCTGCATGGCTCACACAGCCTGTTGGTCATGAGCCAGTCAGAGGAAGCTGCCTTGTTTTGACTTCTTTTTGTTTATTATTCGTGTGAGCAACGTTTTTACAAAAGTTACCAAATAAACTTCCTAAAAATGGGACTGAAACAGATGTAAAAATTTAGGAAAATTCCAGTTGTGTTTTAAGTGTCCTCTAACAAAACAACCCCCAAAGTTGCAGCTGAGGTCACTTTACATTCATGAAACCAAATACGGTCTCCATGTTTACCTTTGACGTACAAGCACACAAACCAAATACTCACATAAATACTAGATCTCAACGCCCACAATCAGGAAATGAGAGCTTTATGTGCCTGCCTGTGATCCACAGATAAATGAGTATTTTATAGTTTTTCTTCGTTTAGTGTACGTAAACGTCCTGCTTAAAGAATGCTTCAGTTAACCCTGCAGCGCAACTCAGTTCAGGAATAGTTTTTCTTTGTTTTAGCAGGTTTTTATCAGCCCTGAGGCAGCTCGTAAGACAAAACGCTGTTCTGACACATACTCAGACTACCATGAGTCATTTCTGGCTTGTCTGACAACTTGAAGTCAGGTGTCAGCAAACTTTCAGTGTCTACTGAACCTCGGCAGAAGGTGTGACACTCATGAGCTCCAGGTATAAAAGCCCACCCACAGTCAGGATGTACATGCAGAGACAGATAAATCCCTTTAAAATGAACGTCTGACATACCCAGTTAATAACAAATGGGCCGAAGCCCGTTAAGGTGTGTGAGACTGACTGAAGATGGGCTGTAACAACATTCAGTTTCACATCTGTGACGGAAACATTCCTGTTTATCTGTGGAGCTCCTGGTACTTCCCTGCAGCCCAGGCTCAAAGTACCCTGAAATTCCCAGGATGTGTGATAAGACCTGGCCAATGGTTCACAAATGTGGCACTCAGCAGACAGACATGTGCGCTCGTGTAGCTACACTTGTGAGCTAATTGTGAACAAGCACTGACGTGAGTTTAACACACACGCGCGCACACACACACACACACTGGTTCAGCTAAGTGTCGCTCACACAAACAGCTGTCAGGTAAACAGGTTCAGAAAGAAGGGGAAGTCTGTGATTGTTCCTTTTTTGCACTGAACAGAAATTTTTTTAAATGTCAAAAGTCGGCGCTGGTCAAAAAGAGGAAGAGATCAGATCAGACATGTACAGACATAGCCACGGTGTTAAAATCAAACACAGAGAAACCTGAGAAAAGGAAATGAGCCATCTATGTTGGTGGAAAACTTTCTGCCCTGGTCATTTTCATATGTGGTGAAAAACCTTAAGGACAAAGTTAAGAAAAGACAATCTTTGAAGGATGCAGCACATTTGATCCCAGATTACTTTATGTTGAAAAATGCTGGAGGTACAGCTGTTTGGTCATATCTCCAGTAATCTGCAATCTGTTGGCACTCAGAAATGCTGTGGATGGCTGTCAGACAGCAGCATCACATTTCAAAACTCCAAATTTTAGTTGGAGACAATTCTGTGGTTTCTAACTTCAGTCTGCTGTGGCGGCCATATTAAACTGGGTTGAATTTAAAAGTTAAACTTGTTATTGATGTACAACTAAAAATAGGGTGCCCAATAAGCAGCCCAGGGGCTGTTTGTGGCCCGCAGAGCGATTTTGTATAAAATTGCATTTTTAGAATGATGAATTGTGTTTCTCCAGCAGACTCTTGATGTAGATAGACTTTTTAACATGTTTATGTTCAGATTTTTACTAATTTGTCTATTCTGGTCCCATTTGAGAAGTACTGATTAAAAAAATCACCATAAAATCAATTTAGCATATTGTAAATAAAAAAAAGCTGGTTTCTGTGCCTCGTGAGTCGTGAGGACGATTACTTTAAAGGTGTTGGGCCCCGCCTGGAAACCTCTCATCTAATGATCAGTGTTTGAAAATGTAAAAATCAATGAAGGGGGTCATGATATTTGCTAACAGACAAGAACATGCATGCACACACACCTGGGCTGAGGGGATAATTAAACACAGTTATAACTGTTGTGGAGAAGATGGAACAATCAGTTAATCTCAAACCCGCTTGTCACTTGGCTTTAAGTCCTCCAAATGTTCTCCTCGCTCTTTCCTCGTCCTTTTCACTAAGCTGAATCACTAAATGAAACCTGTGGTTTCATCCATCTTGGCCTGGCTGACACATTCCATCCTGGCTGTGCATTTTGAGGTGGTTTCTAATGACCCGCTGAGGGTGGTGGGTATTTGAAGGACCATATGGCTAAGCAGGGTATCAAACTCCACTCCTCGACTCTCCTTTGCATCACAGCTGGTTGTTGTTCAGAGGGGAGACAGAAAAGGTTCTGGGAAAGGTTGACTCATGAGGGCAGCCTGTGTGACCCTATAGGGAGTGTTGGCTCCCTCCATGTACAGCAGATACAGTCCAGAAAGGTTCTGGATTAATGTTTACGCCCCTGTCCATCCTTACGTCAAACTAAAGGATTAGACAATACGAGAGCTACAGAGGTCCAAGAAGAGAACAACACAAAGCTGCAGCAGCAGAACCCCAGAGAAGCAGCAGGGTTTTCCTTGCTCATAAGCAGCAGGAATGTAGCGGTTCTGCTTGTTATTAACCACAAACAACACTCTCACATGCCTCTCATGCATGCACATCAGAGGGGTTACCGTTTTCTACGTGCTGGGTTCTGGATTTGTTTTAGGAAAAACAAAATGAGAGCAGCGTTGGGGTGGCGGTCAGCACACAGAGGGACTGAGATGGCCTCTGTGGCCATGTGCCAGGGGAAACAGAGGTGGCATGTCTGCTGTTTGACTTGGAAACAGGGAGAGGTGGTTTAGATGAGGCCACAACACCAAGCACATGATGGGGTCTTTGAATGGCTTACTGTTAGGGCTGGTTCTGCACCAGTAACCTTAGAGCGAGGGGAAATGTTCCTCTCTCTAAAAGAACCGACCTTTTCTCCTCCCATTTGGTAGCCATTTGCTGAACCGGTTGTGCACGGTTCACAGGCTCGTATGGAAACCCGGGACATAAGGAATGCTCAGATAAGTGAAAAAGAAAACAAAAAGCAGTTTGAGTCTGGCCCAGATGGTCAAAGATTAACATAATCTAGCAAACGCTCACAGCTGAAGAATTTAAACTCACAATGGTGAACGCTGTGATGAGGATCCCGTTTCCTCTGGTAACATGAGTCACTAATGGTTAAGTTTAGGCAGACTTACCTCTGTGGGTCTTTGCAGTCGTCGGTGCTGCCTCCATCTCCCGTCGTCCTGCTGTCTCCTGTTGGGTCCAACTCAGAGCTGATGTTGTCCTCTGTGGACTCCAGGGCTCTGGGCAGAGGGCTGTCACTGTTCTGGTCCGGCAGAGGTGTGCGGCGCCCCTGGCTCCCCACGCTACCGATGCTCCCAGTGGTCCCAGTACGGTGCTTCTCTGCAGCCGCCCCACCCTGCCTCGACTCACTGCATCGTTTCATGGCCTGGAGCTGAGAGAGGGGCACTATGTCGGCTCCCTGGGGTCGGTGCCAGACCGTGCGGCGCCCGGTTGAGTTGTAGTAGTAGAAGCGGCCACTGTGGGGGTCAAACAGCTCCCACCACTGGTTGCCGTCGGCCTGGCGGACAGGAACACCCAGAGGAGGATCCCAGCCACATTCACCTGTGGTCAAGTTTACATACATGCGCTCGCGGGAGCGTGGCTCCAGGATCTCCACCCAATCAGCGCTGAGGAGAAACAAGGCAGAAGGCACAGAGTTACCTCCAACTAAAAACACAAACAGATTATTGAGCAACAGGAAACAAGTCTCCAACAGCAGCAACAGTCACGCCTGAGCACTCATCAGCCAGACAGCAGTAAACAACCAACTGAGAGGTTCAGAGAGGCACACTGGTCCATATGGAGACAGTGATAATATTTGTGTTCCCTACATGCACCCGTGTGTGTGTGTGTGTGTGTGTGTGTGTGTGCGCGTGTGCGTGCGTGTGGAACAGTGATGTCATCTCTGAGCAGTGGAGCTGCAGCAGTGATGGTGCGTAGACAGGTGGACACACCCAGTGGGACACGAGGGGAGCCATACGCTCAGAGAGCTTAGCTACCATCAGAGGGTTAGGACCGCCAGCTCAGCACAAAGCATGCAGAACACAACACACACAGGGTCCTGCTGGATTTGTTTGCTGTCTGAATATTTTACATTTAAAAGGGTTCTCTTTGTTTTTATGATCATTACTGCACATGCTGAGAACACGGACTAATCTGAAAATGTTTTTAAAAAGTCTCTAAAGACCTACTTTCATGACTTGTTTTCCCGTTGTTGATGTTTTCTAGTCTACTGTGTCGTGTTTTATTGCTGCTTGTGTTCTTTGTTTCATTCACTGTTTTATTTTTGTACTGCAGCACTTTGGTCAGCAGTCATGCGGTTTATAAACGTGCTTTAGAAATAATGGTATGGTAGAAAGCAGCTACAGGCGGATGTGAAACTTCTCAGTAATAACCAGTGCTGGGGAAGTTACTCAAAAATAGTAACATATTACAAGTTACTTTTCCAAAAAGTAATATATTACGCTACTTAGTTACTTACTTCATGAAGTAACTTAATTACACTACTTTCTGATTACTTTTGCACCCAGAAAGTAATAATAATAGCACTGAAGATCTCTTTTTGACACCCTTCTTTAATAAAAGAAATGTAACACAAGCACTAACAACAGTGCTACATGAGCACCTTGAAAAATGCAAACTTGTAAAATGCTATCATAACCTCAAGGTACACAGTATCAAAATATTTTTTTGCTTAGAATGTTTACACAAACTGTTAAGTTTTTGTCCTTTCTTGCAACAAAGGAAAAGTAACGTGCATACTTCCATCCGTAAAAAGTCGCCTTGCCCTCCAGCGCCTCTGCCATGTTGCTCTTTTCCCGTTTCTCCGTTTGTGATTGTCCACGTAACCTTGCAACATCATCACGTATAAAAAAAAAGCATCCTCCGAGTTCTCCTTGGAGGAGAGAGTGAGAGACAAGCCTAGTTGATTGTAATGCAAGAAACGAATGTTGGTTTCTCTTTGCAACAAGTAATATATTACAGAAATTTCATAAGTAATGCATTACATTACTGCATTACCAATAAATGTAATGTAATTACTGTAATGCATTACAAAGTAATGAGTTACACCCAACACTGATAATAACTATCACTTAAAGGGCTAATAAACTCCATTTCTTCAAACAGAATCTGTTCATTAGTCCAAAAGGGAAAAGATTAAGCAGAAACAACAATTTCATAGTTTGATAATAATTATCTGGTTGTAATTCTCCATGAAGACAGCTGCAACAGCTCGCCTCCTTTCATACGAGTAGAGTAGCTCTCTCTCTGTGTGTGTGTGTGTGTGTGTGTGTGTGTGTGACATCAGAAGAGAGACCTCTCCAGTAGATGGTGGTATTACAGATGCAGCAGTAAATG
The DNA here is from genome assembly GCA_006937985.1 of Aphyosemion australe. Taxonomy (NCBI): domain Eukaryota; kingdom Metazoa; phylum Chordata; class Actinopteri; order Cyprinodontiformes; family Nothobranchiidae; genus Aphyosemion; species Aphyosemion australe. Next base: position 374,449 of record SSNS01000163.1, on the reverse strand, counting down.
AGTCCTGGTAGATTTAGGTTCTCTGTTCCAGCTGAATAAACTAATGTTAGGAACTCAAACTTATACTAATGAAACAGAAATAAGATAATTGAGGTGATTTACTGTGATTAGAACAAATTCTTCTGTCTGATGATCTAAGGATTCTTTTGTAGATTTCTAGAGACACAGAAGAGAATTCTTCCAAAGACATGTTTAATTTATCCAACCATGAGAAAGATGCTTATGAGTTTTTCTAGAGGTCAGAATTGGCAGGTCAGTTCTGAAGCCTCTGAAGGAAGCAGCAACTTGGTCCATTTCTATAAAAGTGTGTTCACAATAGCAGACTGCTGGAGCTCTATATCCAGGTCATGAAACTTTCTGTGGGCTTGCTTTTGGTCTCCTTTGATCTTCCTCTGCAGTGGAAGCCTTAAATATGCCAGAAAATTCACATGGGGATAAAAGTGGCTTCAAACCGCCAGGAGGAGTCCTTCAGCGAGGCTCAGCAAACAAGAGATGTGTGTCGGTCACAGCCAGAGGACGAACTCTAAATATCTAACTGATCTCAAGGCTCCTTTCTCTTTCCTCACAATTACCTCTTGGAGGTCCTCTCCTTTAGTGTCCCACCCAACTCCAGCTTAGTCTCTTTGGCAGACAGTGCCAGTGGGGAGAGTTTTGGATGGTTTCCAAGCCTTTCTCCTCCTGGTCACGCTCTTTTGTGGTGTGATACTTTGCTTCAGACTACCTGGGATGATCTGAGGGGGCAAAGCAGCTTAGCATGGATACAATATCCACCAAGCACTCATATATGTTCCTTGTGTTTCTGCCAGATCAAGCCTGTGTGCACCCCAGGCTTGAAAATAGACACATGAGCATGGTGCCAGTCAGTCAGCTCTGCCAGATTTACACTGCCACCCCATTGGCTGCGACTCACTGGGAACAACAGCTGTTCTCAGTTTTAACTGAAAAGCCTTGGGTGATACGACTGTAACCTGTTCATCAGGCATCAAGTGTCAGGCTCTCTCAGCAGCGGCCCCGGGCTCTCCACACCTCCATATAAGAGTCAGGTAAACACAGAGTGGGTGTACTGGTCTTCCACACACTGCTCTCCCATTTGGACCTGAGCTCTCTGCTGTGAAGCCATCTGCCCCCTCCCTCACACCAGGCAAACAGCCCTAGCCTTTTGAAGACTCAACATGTTCTGGTGTTTGTTTCATTCTCTACCGTGTTTCCACCTGGGGTGGAAAAAGTACACGTCCTAAACAAGCTGAAGATGTGACACAGGAGAAGCGTAACCCTGACCTAAATTTGGCAAAATGTCTTAAAAGGTTCAAAACAGTTCTCCATGTCCTCGTGTAACTCACAGGCCCTCAGTTGTGTTGATGGAATTAGTATGAAAAATTAGAAGACAAAGACCAGGTGCACTCATTTTTCAACTGCAGTGGTCTCTAGTATGAATGAATGTCTCGTGAGTCGAAAAGTTCTGGCACTCCTGTTTCAGGAAGTAGAAGTTAGTCGGAGGAGAGGTGAGCAGAAGACAGCAGGGCCGTTTCTCAATATGCGTACTTGTCTGTACTTGTGTACTCCCGTCCTTGTGAAACGTCATCAACGATGGTCCAAGTACTGTTCCAATCCTAAGTACACGTGAATGGCAAGTTCGCTCAAAGTTCCCGGATATGTTCTTGCTCCGCCCATTGTATCAAGGATGCACTGATGCGTCCTTCTGCGGACTTGGGACAGCAAAGTTTCCCATAATGCATTGCGTCGCTAACCGTTATACTCCGAACGGCAGAGGAGAAAGCTTATAACTGTTGTGTTTTATATCAGAAATACAAATAAAGAAATATAAAGTTGTCTGTTATTGTAAATAATTGTGTATAACCTGTGAAATTAGCTGTGTATTTGTTTTTTTTTCTTTCAGACTCATCACGATCCCTCAAAATGCTAATTAGCTAACCCACTATCAAAATAAAAGCATCGTTGCTTTGTTTTGATGAAAAATAAACTTTTTTCTTCATTTAACAGCAGGAAATTTGCTGGTATTTTATCAGTTTTGATCAAAAGTGTCCCAAATATAATACAAATAATGTGTTTTCGTTGTTATTTTGTTATTTAAGGAAATAACTAGACTTTTTATGTCAGGTCGTTTTTTTAACCGTAGCCACTTGTTGCCGTGACGCAAAGGAGTACGCTTGTTCCAAATGCCGTCCTCGTTCTCCCGTACTCGGTAGAACGGACTTTCTGGTGTACTAGTCAAGGACATACTTGTCAAGTACACAAGAACGTACTAGCGTCCTTGAGTATTGAGAAACAGCCCAGGATTTAGAGTCTTATTTCCTGATATTCTGACATCTCTCCTCTGATTGGCTAACAGCAACACGACTCTACCACTGACTGTTTGCTCTGCAACGTTGATGTTTTTTCTCCACAAATAACACAAGCCTGGAGGAGTTCTGCTGTGTGGTGGAGTTGCTATTGCTAACGGTTAGCTTCTACTAGCCGAGACGTTCTCTGCTGTTTCCTGGACGCTAAACCAACAACAGCCTTCCCTGTCGTAAGTCAAGATGGGTGAGTCCATGAATGTTAAGTTACAGTGTGACGTAGATCTGTCAGGATTTTCTGGCCCGAGCGTTTCCCTGTCTATTTTCTATTGGCAGCTAGTGCAGGAAATAGGGGTAGAAGACTATTTTCATGTTCAGCCTGCATGTTAAACTCAGAATGACCGATCAAATAAAAAAAAAATAACAAAAAAGAAATAAAAAGATTTCTCAGTGAACTTGCTCTTTAAGGAGTCAGGCTACGTTCACAACAAAACCCAGTTTTAACAACAGCATTAGTTTGACTTTCTGCCCCGGTCCTTTTCATATGTGGCCCTGTTGGATAAAGGCTGAAACCTGCTGGTGGTCCCTTTTAAATAATCAGAACACATCTAAACATAGCATTAAGACCTGAGTGTGAACAGTCATCAGGAACTTGTCTCAAACCCTTTTAATTTGGCTTCGTTTGTTCAGAAAGGTGACCGGTGCACCTGACGAGAGACAAGAGGAGAAACTGATATTCTGACAAAATTGTACGTGGAACCAGGATGAATAAATAAAAAAAAGACAATGTGAAAACCGGGACAAAATTTTAACAGAAAATTTCAACAACATTTGCAGGAATTTAGCCAAAAGTTCTAATTTATTTGCTGTTTTTCAACAAATGCTAAAGTGTTAAAGTACAGATTCAGTTTGTGTCTCCAACCGCTTAGCAACAGTCACATCTCAGTGAGGGCCGATGTCTACAGAGGGACAGACAATCAAGTCCAGCTGTGGAGGACTTTACATCTAATGGGATGGAGAGCTGGAATATAATGGGGCATTGAAAATGCAGTCAACAGTCAACCCCCCCCCCCTCAACACACACACGCGCGCGCGCGCGCGCACACACACACACACACACACCTACCTGTTTCTAGAGGCGTTCCCACACCCAAACCCATGTCTCTGTGCTGCTTTAGTTGCATTCATCACAGCCTTCTATTAAATCTACATTAAATTAAATTCCATCTGAGAAAATATCTGAACTTAATGAACATAAAGTCAAAGTGAAAAGCAGTGGCTTCGTAGCCTAGTGAACTAGACCAATTCTTGCTTTGCAGAGTTTGTATATACACATATATAGGATGGCTTGCCAGGCTAGTGGCTTCGGGCAGCACCCTCTTCTTTTCTGTGTGTTTTCTTTAGACATCCCAGTAGTCCACAGCAGTGACGGACATCAACGCGCTGGGCGGCGCCCTGAACCACCCAACAGGAAGTCAGGGTTTGGGGGTCATCTCCAGAGGCTGCAGCAGACAAACTGAGCCCTATGGGGTGTAGCAGCTCAGAAAGGACTGCTCCCTTTGGGTAAATAAACAGCAGTTAGAGCTAAGAGTTGACCTGCAGGGTTCTGTTGACATGACTAGATAAGCAGAAGAAGACAAGCTGGCATTCAGGTTCTTAAATCATTAGAGAGAAGAAACTAAACACACACCTGAATGGGTTTAATTCATACAAAGGAACACTTGTTCCCCACAGCTAATGTCACTAAGCTTTAGTTTTTTCATTCCAACTATAATGATGTTAGTTCACTATAAAACTTCAGCCAACTGAAGAACAATAAAATAATCTCCATTAAATAATCCTTTCAGTACCGTGTAAATAACAGCATGTGAATAACCCTCCATCTCCTCCTACTTCAGACACAGACATGAAAGTTTGATCCAAACTCCAAACAATCCGCCTTGTGCTGCAAATGTTCATAAATGGTCTGGAATGCAGTCTGCACCAAGTCTGTGAGAGTTTAACTTCATCAGAGACATTTAATATTGATCTAAAATAAACTTGTTGTTACACAGGGAGGGGGGGGGGTGTCTCATGACTGAACCACACAGCACCTGATTCACCTCTGGGCAGGAGAGCATGGTGCAGGTTTGTGTCATCCTAACATAACAGCTGCCAGAGACCTAGGGGATAATAAAACTGGTTTCTTCTTTAATTTCCCACAAACCTTCATGAATGCAGATGTTTTTGGGATCGCTTTTACCGTTTGCTGATAGAAGGTGAAGGGTGGTGCAGCTAATCATTATCACTGGTCAGTTATAGACGGTCAGTGTGTGTACAAAGCATCAAAGTCGATCTACAGCAATAATCTGGGAGCCTTTATATTAGTTTACATGTACGTTAGAAAACCAAATTATCAAATGAAGTGATTGCGTTCCACTCCGCTACATGGCAGAAGGAATGGACAACAACACTGCAGCACGGCTTACTTTGGTATGTAAGGGCAGCAGCAGTAGCTCAGGAGGTAGAGCGGGTTGTCCAGTAATCGAACGGTTGTAGGTTCGATCCTGGCTCCAAGCAGAGAATTCTGCTCGTGTCCTTGGGCAAAACACTTAACCCACCTTGCCTGTTGGTGGTGGTCAAAGGGACGTGGCGCCAGTGTATGGCAGGCCTCGCCTCTGTCAGTGCAGCCCAGGGCAGCTGTGGCTACATTGTAGCTCATCATCACCAGCGTGTGGATGACTGATTGTGTTGTGAAGCATCTTGGGGGGTTGAAGGACACTAAAAGGTGCTATACAAATATAGGTCATTTACCATGTACTGTACTGTTTGATGGTGTTAAGCCTAATTTATACTTCTCCATTTTTGTCAGTACGGACGCATGCACCACCATGATCCGTCGTTGCAAGGGCTCTGCAGCAGGCATGCAAGGACGGACGGAGTCGAGCTCACTTTTCTAAACATCCGTCCAACGAGACCCCTTTTTCACTAATTCAGACACATGGTATGGCATGATAATTAAAATACAAATATAATTAAACAAAATAAATGAATAAAAATTTAAATATAAAATCCCATCAGGTAGGCTAGAAAAGTCAATAGTAATCCCCCGTGATCTGTTTTCAATAGTACGTCGGTTGTTGCAACCGTAGGCTGCACAGAAATGGGCATAGTTGCTTACTCTGCGTTGGGTTTGGACAGTGAGTAGACCCATCCAATATGGTGGCGAAGCTGTTATGCTCTCCAGCACCCAATGGGGCGTCTACGTATTCATGTCTATGGTCCAATTGGTCACAACCTGGCTGAGCCGTTTACATGCAGAGGAAGTTGGTACTCACCCGCATTATCTGGGAACTTCAGCTGGATTAGAACCAGTCTGCCTTCAGCCAGACTAACACGTTCACGTGCATTTATAAAAACGACTCAGTCGACACAAGGCACTAGCTCGGTTTTCTGACTGAGCTAAACCCTGGCGCCATAGTAGCTGAGAGGTGTTCACTAAACAAACACCAGGAGCTGAAGCCAGTAGCTTACTGGAATGTGACTGGGACTAAGGGTGATTCCAAAGCGTCTCCAAAGGTTTGCAGTGATTTCCTGCAGAAGAAAGTAACCTTCGGTTTCTTTTATCCTTGTATGAGTCACAGGGTCTCACGCTCCTGGAATGTGTAACATGTTCATGAAAAAGTGCCAGATAAATCTCCTCTCAAAATAGTAACAGACTCACTGTGACATCTAACCCTTCTGAGTCAGAAAGTGTGAGACAACTTTGGGAGGAGCTGGTGACAGAACTGAGACACAAATCAGACACCGAGAAAAGACAAGAACATTTGCATGACTGGTTAATGACACCATGAGGCCCACCAGCCATTCAGAAAGTTCGTAGCAGAAGTGTCTTGTGTACAAATTCAAGGTATTCCCATTAAAAAAGGATTTTTGTTGATGTTTGTCTCTAACTGTTGAAGCAGCCCTCTGAGATGCTGGGTTAGCAGGTTGCTCGAGGCACAATGTTATTTTTTAGATTTGACCAAAATGGCTGTCATTTCTAACAAATTATTACATTAAGAATCTGGGACGAAAATGTGGTGGGTGACAACCATCCTTCCTTTTATAATGTTACTTTCTAACAAAGTGTGAGAGTTAACTTCCACCTAGTCTCTGAACTTTAGCTCACATGTGGTTTACCATCAGCCTGGCGACAGACAGATCTATGTCAGAAAGGGCCTGCAGGCTTCAAACACACTAACGTGAGAAATCACATGTCCCTTCACACTCAGCTCATGGTGCAGAGGGTCTGTCTCCCATTTGGGTCAAGGAGACGCTTCAGCTGCATGTGTCTTTTTCAACAGCGACTAAAAATAAAGCTGGTCAAATTGTAAAACAACACTCGCCACAGCTGGGACCATGAGGCCAAGCCTAACAAACACGCTCACCAACACCGTCCTGACCACTGTGTTCCTCCCAATCACAGAGGCTCTCTGTAGGAGAATACTTCATCCATCACACCAGGGTTACAGTCAGAGCCAAATATAATCGCAGCTGAGGGGGAAACAACAGAGCACAGTCATGGAATCTGACCCATTGTTCAGAGCCAACGCCAAAGTGTAAATGGAACTTTTCCCAGCAGCAGTAAACATGGAGGACTGGACAATGCACGCTCTAGAAATAGGGCAACAAGCAGCCTTGTGTCATTGTCCAGCTCTAGATTTCAAACAAACTAAAATACCAGTGTGGATGTTGACTTCAGCAAAGGGCTAAACCATACAGAGAGAGGGGAGATTTCACTGGGGAGGATAAAGTTTAGACTGAACTATAGCAGCAGCATCAAGTCAGATGATCTGTAACGGCTGAACGCCAGCGTTCTGCTTCAGTACCGCTGTGGCATCTCTGATAACGACACCTCCACAGACTGGGCTAGTGGGACTCTTACCAAGCTCTGCCTCCCAAAAACTGTTTCTAAGTGAGATAACGGACAAAAGCAGTTAGCCCGTTCCTGCTGAAGTAACCTAAAACCTTCCCAGCAGCAGACTACTCCGAGTTCCTGCTTGTGATGGTCCCTGATGGAGCGAGGCAGGCGGAGAGCTCACACAGGGCTCGGCATTCATCTGGGAAACTTAAGCACTCTGATCACCGTGCGCAGCAACAAGTGCTGCCGTCCAACCCTCGCTGGTGTATTTACAGAAGAGCCACTTCCTATTTACAGGCATAAAGCACCCTTTATGCTTGGATACTGCTCTAAAAGTAGTTTTTTGCTGTGATGAAAAGCAGGAATTTTAAAATCCTTCTGCCATGGGGATAAAAACCATTAAAATGTTGCAACACTGAGAAACTGCTGCTTACTTTCCACCGTAGAGCAAGCAGAGGCCTGTAGCTCAATGAAATACAAGGAATGATCTGCCAAAAACAAACTTCTGTTTGGTTATGGATAACCCATGCTCAAAGTCTATTCGCTGTGGCTGCTAGGCAACCAGCTTATCTAAATATTGTAAAACAAGAGCAGGGACATGAGCAGACTACTGGGAGATTGGCAGTGGTTCCAGTAGCTGAGACCAAATCAGAGTGCAATAGTAAACCTGCTTCATAGCGTAACCCTGGGACCGGTCCTCCCTTCAGCCGTTAATCAGCCCGTGTATTCCAAGCTTCCACCCCTCACCCAGGAGTCAGAACAATCCCAAAGAGAGGGGAGAGTTCACATTCTTCACATGACAGGAACATGTCCTGCACCTGCCGTTCACACATTCTCTAAGCCTTTTGTTTAACACCCGCTGCTATTTCTATAGTGTCAGAAAACAGGGCAGCACGTACCCTCATCTCTTCATTATTCCTCTAAACAACCAGACTCCTGATATTCTGGAGTTCTTGTTAAGTTTCCTTTGAACACTGGGTGCTTTACTTACAGTCGATTTCCAGTCAAATCTGGTCATGGTGTGTGAAACTCACCTCTGACCACAGAAGAAAGAGTGAAGGAGAAAAGGAAACCAAACTGGCCTAAAACAAACTCCACTTTCATTAACAGAACCTGAAACTCACGTCTTAAGTTAAACAGGAAAGCACCAACTACCTGTCAATCACTACAAGTCAAGCCTTCAACAAATAGATTTCTGTTTTAGTCGTAGGTCCAAAACTAAATTACATCACAGGAGCTCTGCTGTTTATTTATTTTGTAGATGCATTGATAATGTCATCGTGACAAACAGTCGGAAACAGAGAGCCTAAAATCAGATTTAATTGAAGTTCTTAGCTAAGTTGTCTGTTATTTCAACCTCTGAGTTTCAGTCATGTTGGTGACAAATCACAAACGGCTTTGTCTCATATGTCTGTAGAGGGTTCTCGGCCGCGTCACTGGAATTTGAACATTAAAAAAGGCTGACAAACAGTCACAGGTGTCTGGAATCCATCTCAAACCAACCTCTAGTTTTTCAGAAAGTACAAGAGATGTGAGACTGCTTTGACGGGCGTTGGTGACCAAACTGAACAAATGGAGACACTGGAATGTGACGAGAACATCTGCACTACTGTCGCAGGTTGTTTAATGGTATATCATGTACCCCGTGTGACAAAACCCCATTTTAAAAAGTGCTACAGTGTGGTGTACAGTACTTCATTGTGGCTCTAGAAGAACATTCACATATTTTCTCCCAGTTGTGTGTTTCTAAGGAGCAGCAGCCCAGTGAGATGCAGCTTCAGGAGCCTTTAGGTCTGAATGATTTAAAGGTCAAAGCTACGTGGCTTCCCTAGCAAAGCCCCTTTCCTCTGAAAAACATCAGATCCATCTGGTTAGAAGTAAAAAGGACTGGCCCCAAACTTTTGCTCAGTACTGTGTAATTTCAGAACAAAGACCTGCCCTCTGTTGGGGTGTGATGGACCTCTAGGAGGTATTCACCAGCCCACGTCAAAGCTAATGCTAGGCTTTAGGATGCTATTTAATTATCTTGTTCTGTCTTTAACATAATACAGATCTGCCAAGTTTGAATAAACTCCTCTGCTCTGCCAGAGGACATCTACAATGACCACAGGGTTAAAGGAACATTTGGAATATTAATGAAAAACAAAAAACCGTGTGATTGATAAATAGAGCGGCTTCAAGGGTGCAGGGATTGTCTCATACTTCTTCCTGAAGCCTCCTCCCTTTCCTCTTCCTCTCCTAAACCTCACCAGTTGTTGATGTCCATTCCTCACTTTGGGGGGTCGTCTTTCACGCTAGGACACGTGAGGCGTGATTGTGCTGCCTTGTGTGAGCTGACCAAAGCACCACGATGGCACCAGACCAGGGAGGGGATGCGAGGTAAAGCACTTTATAAGACCTAAGGGTTGGTGTGGGAGATGGGTAAGATCCTCAGCTGTTACCCCAGTGACCGGATTTAGTTTAAAAAAGTAGGACGGCGACTGAACTAAAGCAGACTGACTGACAGTTCTCCGCAGTGACAATGTCCAATTACTAGAAGAAAAAACACACATAGAAGTAGCCCTGCAGTGGCCTTCTCGTCAGAGGAGTCATCATCACTTAGTGGTGAGGAGTAAATCTACTTCCAATGAAGTTTAATAAATAGTCTGGTTTCACCTGAGATGGAGCGACATTCGTGAGTCTCTACAATGACGCACCCTAGAAACCACAACAACTGGACGGACTGGTTTTCTCTGCTACTCTGTATATACTAGACAGAACATGTGGTTTAATTCAATGTAAAAACAGAAAAACATGTAAAAGGTTTGAATGTTCTGGAGAACGCAGTCTGAGTAATGTTTGAGACGTTTAAGCACCTGATGAGATGAATCAGTCAATAAGGTGATTTAAACAACTGAAGAGGTTTCCTCTGATTTTTCTAGACGTTTCTACATGCACTGCTAAGGGGGTGGCTGAAACGATGCCATCATTATGCCATCATTTAGACTCTTTATGACTAGACTTCAGAACAAAATCATCAACTTTTTGCGATAAAGACAAGTTCTAAAGGGAACACCACAGACGGGAACCTAATTGATGACGAAGAATGTGCTGTGATGACTCGTGACCATATGCATTACAAAGCCTGTGAAATGGACCCATGGTTCTACAGAACAATGCAGACTATTGTCAGATCAACAGGCAGACCCCATTCAAGAAGATCTCTCTCTGTTGCCATCACGCAGGGGAGCCCAGCCAATCAGAGCTACGCAGAAGGTGGGGGGGGCGGGGTGACCTCCTTCAACAGCTGCCTAAACCCAGAACTCTCCACTGGCACCGCACTAGACCCGATCCACAGGGTCAATGAGCTACCTTCAGCCAGGCCAGCTTTTCCCATGCAGCTTTCCAACATCCGATTTTACATGGCCGGAGTGAATTCTTTCCTAGAGCTGCCAAAGTGTTCAGCCCCCACTGTAACGAAGCGATTCTTCATGAGATGTAAAATAAAAGTGCCTACCTCCTCGCCAGTTCCAGGAGGACACGTTTGTGTTCTCACCTACGTCAGTTACTTGTTGCTGATCTTCACACAGACTAAAGGCAGATCAGTCTGGTTTCAGGATGGAGAGTACCATCTAGTTTTGTCACCTCACCTTCTCCCACTTACAGCCTGCAGGAACAACCATCAGACTGGGACCACACTCAGCACGACCACCAAGTCTGCTTTAACAGAACCAACAGAAGTCTCGGCCAGTCACAAATCCAGCTGAAGTCTATTTGGGACAGATAAGACTCTGGACAAGAGGCTGAATGTGAGATCACATACAGAGTGGTCCACCAGTTGTCTGGGTCACTTGTCTAAGCAAGAAAAACAAATGATTTAATGTACTTAATAACCCTAAAACGTCTATGGTCCAATGAAATCTAAGGTTAAACACATGAAGAATCTGAAACTGCAATAAATCAAACTGCAGCAAACACACTTCTGCTATCTGAGTGCAGACTCTGACTGGTTTGTTCTCCACCAGCAGCAGATTGTAACATGATTTTAATTTGGACCCCCTCGCCCGCCTGCCCCCGACATGACAAATGAGGCCAGAGTCTGGTTACAGGGTTAGGCTGGGGGTCAGCGGCCGGACGAGGAGCCACACAGGAAAGGAACGTCCGGACTGACTGTCTTCTAGAGGAAGTGAAGATGCAAACCTGCCAGGATGAGAAATGCAGAGCAGTCTGGTGAAGACGTTAAGGATTGGTCTGCGTGGGCCTGAGGGGAGGATTGGATTTAAGAGGCCATTGCAGGGGATAAATGTGAGGGGGAGATTAATATTTTCCTAACAGAGACAGACTTTAAGGTTGTGCTAGATCTCCCTCAGCCTGAGGTCTCGTGCTTAAATTTAGATTCTCTGATACTACATGGAGTTCTTCAGCTGTTGATCTGTTTGTCCAACTCAGCCAAAATGAATGCACCAGCAGTTATTATCCCATTTAATGCTCCTGAGTGGTGATCAGCATTTCCAGCATTAGGAACTCGTGTGAGGTAAGCCAGCCCTAATTCCCAGAGGACGAAGGTGTGACACATCATACGGGTGTACAGGTGCGGATAAATACGTCCAACCAAATCACCTTAACCTCATTATGTGGCACGCCACACAGAACCTGAGTCGAAACAGGCGTGTGTTGACTTTAGGATCCCAAAGCTGTGAACTTATTATAGACTCAATATTCACTTTCACTGCTTTAACTTTCAAACTAACTTCATCGTTACAGGAGACTGAAAAAGTAATTTCCTCTTAGATTCAAAAATATTGTTATCCAAATCTACGGGACAGTGTCCGGCAGTGTCCTCGTCAAAAAACACAATTCTGATTTGTTTTTCTGAGAGGGAGCAAAAGGGTCAAATGTCCTTTTTCTGCCTGACAATTGCTTTGAGTTAACAGGGTAAACACAGAGACAACGTCCTATTGTGACTCCAGTTGTTCACGTGAACAAAAGACATTTTGTCAGGCAGTGACACAAAATGGGTTTCCCTCCATTTTCCATTTGGGACAGGGAAAATATGACAGTCTGTTAAAAACATTCAGAAAATAAAAACTCCAGGTCAACACCTTTCAGATGCCAGCTTCACCGATTATCCTGATGGTGTGGTTATCCTGCCCGTCCCACCAGGATTAGTCTGACGGACAAGATGATCAGGCACAACTGCACCCAGGAAGTGTGGTTGGCTTGCTGTACCAACAGCTTTAGGCTGGGTAAAGAGCATCTGACAGAGGGAAGGTTTGATAGTGTAGAATGGAGCAGATGTCTATGTGAGGTATGTGTGGTCAGCTGGTATGTGTACTGCCCACAAGGTATGCACGCAAGGATCAGACTACAGATACTCTATCCGTTTAGTTCATTACAATACTAACAGGATTTAAACATGCACCAACCCACTTTACCACTTAAAAGTTGTTTAACTTAACATTTTGTTGCTGCTGGAAGCAAAGTGTAGATCTAAAGTGAAATACTGATATCAATCCTTCAAAAGCAGAGTTGAACCAAAAGGCCACCATCTGATATTTACTGGTATGTAGGTTTTAACGGTGTTCATCATCTCCAGCATGTTGGCAGCTTTTGTGAGGGCTGAGGCAGCATGGTGGAGTTTTAAAGCACATCTGCTCTGAAGCAGATGGTGGAGGAGACATCAACATGTGGAGATCAAACCAGTAGCTAAGGCTAGAGAGCTATCAGTAAACATAAAAATAATCAGAATTTCCTAACCCACAGCAGAGAGGAAAACTAGTTCAGCAAACTCCTGGACGGGATCAAAGTGGAACTGAGCCGGAGCAGCAGGAGACATTTAGTCTTGTGGCTGATTAGAGTTTTAAAGAGCGACAGGAGGACTTATAAACTTATTTTCATTGTTTTAGAGGCTAAAGCTAGCAAACTACCCCAGAACATTTAGTGTAACTATTACAGCTAATAACACAAACCAGATACACTAATATCTCATCGCTGCTTTCATATCATTTATAATATTTAACTTTTCCTGTCACTTTCCTAGTTTTTCCAGAGTTTTTAGCTGCTTAGTGACCGGTAACTGATAGTTTAGCATCCCGAGCGGCGCGAGCTGCTTCCCCGCCGCTGCCCCAAACAGCGGGATGACCAAACTTCAGCGTTTCTGTCTGGAAATAAAGCCCGTTCACTCACCTGCCCTCGGCCATTCTCTTCACATTGTAAACGAGCCGGTAGAGGAAGAAAAAAACACTGCGACTTGTTTCGGAGGTTGTAGTTTTCTGAGCGGACAGTCAGTCCGAGCGGGGCGTCCAGGACTGGTGAATCCGATGGAGAGGCTCCGCCTCTCCGCGTGAGTCATGGGCTGAGCCGGGGGGGTCAGCCCGTGTGCAACCCCCACCAAGACATCCCAGCTCCTCCGCTCTTGTCCCACACCTCCACCCGGCGGTCCAACCGGACAGGAGACAAGCTGGAGTTGGAGGACTGGAGTGCAGAGATGAGCGATAGATACCCACTTATTATAGATGATCTGTGCTGATAAACACCCAAACCCAGTCCAGTCCAGTCTGAGCCTGGTTCAGAAGAATCCTGTTGGAACTGCATTTGCATAGCTGGACAGGATTCGTTTGAATTTTAAATGAACCCTAACCCTTCTCCCTGGTGTGGTTCTAGCCGACATGTCCTCTCTGCACCGAGCATGGACCATAGGCATGGACAGGCTAACAGAGACACCTGCTGGACAGGACTGCAGCTTCACAATAACACCCATGCTGGTTATTTTCAAACAAACACTTTATTCACAATCACCATTAGATCTCTAGCTCTATGGAATCAGGAGCTAACAAAAGCTAACCTTCACATTTAGATTTACATCATGTGTGTTTTTAACTCATCACAGTGAACCCTTTAGGTGCTTTTCTGTGTAAATAAGGAAATGACAGACGTTTTGTAGGTATTGAACTCTCCAAAGCTACACCTCTCCCAGTACGCTCAGCTCACCATCTTTTATCGTACAATGAGGTCTGCCTCTCCAGTATTATAAAAAATATTGTAAACATTTATATTAATTGCACAACATACATTCAAATACACACTGTACTGTACAGCTGGGTTCTGTCCTGTAGCACCATATAGAACGAGCTAAACAGACTACCTGGAGATGGCGTGGGACTGACCATACAAGGGAATGACGTTATATTCACTGGTGACACACCGTGTGGACGGTCCAACGTCCTGGAGGGCTGTACTGATGGTGAGGCTGGTTCAAGCTGAAGGAGTCTGTGTAGAGCTGCAGATAAATTCTTCACATCTCACTAATGTGAGGCAAATGACTTTCATCAGAGACATTCATCAGTGTTAAGATCTACTATGGTACAAAAGATTACAGCGAAAGGTTCTGTACGGTGAGTCCTTCACTTGCATGTGCAAACACGTGGGGGGAGGGAATTGTGAGTTTTCTTTTCTTCAGGTCATCGTCAGCATGAGCCGCAGTCAGAGACGTCACCAGGTCATGACATCACCGCCTAGCAGCAGAGTCCACTCGTAGCTCATCATGCTACCATAGAATCCCGTTTGCAACGAAAGAAAGCAGATTAAAGCGATATCCTGTAAATTATCTACAAACATTACTGTCAGGCTAAATGGCTGGTGGGTACCAAGCTGCCCCACCTATTTACAGCATAACGGTGCAGTTATTTCAGCCGCTGGAGGGTAATGAGCGTAAACTGTTCTGAGGTGTTTCCAAAGTAGATAACTGAAGATTCTTTAGGCATCCTCAGCCTTAGCTTCTCCTGCTGCTGGGAAAAGATGACTGAGAGCAGCTCTCCCAAAAATTAAACCCAAGTTGGCGAACAGAAGTTTCTCAGGTGGGGGTCCACAGAAGTGCAGTCAAGGTCCTCATGTTGGTTTATGTTCATCCTTCTTCCTCTGCTGGAAGATGCGGGCGGTTAACCAACCCAGCCCTCCCAGATCTGCCCTCTGCACATGAAAAACAAAATGATGATCAGTTAGATGTGCCACTCCGGGCGTTCACTGGAAAGCATGGCTCCAGTTCCTACCAGGGCTGCAGGGAAAAGCAAGAAAACACAACAGCAGGACTGGAGACGCCACATGATAAGATGTTTCTGCGTGTGTTCCTGGAGTTAACCGGAGACTACGGTGCAGATGTGATGTTAATGAGAGTTTCTGTAGGTGGACGAGTACAGAACTACAGCAGGCTGTTGGTCATGTGACCGAGCTAAGTTGTGGATGGAGACCAGAGGAGAGCTTGGCTGACTACGAGGAGCAGATGGGTCATGACAAACTCACAGTGACTTGGAGGAGGGCTTCTTCACTTTTGGCCTCTTTCGACGATGAACTGGCCTGAAGCATGCACAGCAGGGCAAATGCACGTGCATGGAGACACACACACACACACACACACACACACACACACACACACACACAAACAGGTGTACACACATATATGCATGCACACACAAACACACACAACCCCACACGCACAGCAGAAACAAGCAATTAGGCATCATTACACATAAAAGAAAACAGCAGAAGCTGCAAAGCAGGTTTGCATGTCAGTCTTCTTTGATGTTGGTTATTTATCCTAAAATGTTGCGACTGCATCAGCCAGGAACCATGGTGGTTCAGGGGAGGTTGCTTCAGAGCAACACTATTGTATTTTATTCTCCTGACTACCCTATCAACTCCCAATAGGCAGAGACATCACCAAAGACTCACTGAGGAGCCAGAAACCTCCCTGACCTCAAGCTGCAGCTCCATAGCACCTGGACTGTTTGGAAAGGTTATCAGCTGTGAGCAGCATGGAGGAAGAAATACCTGTAGTCATTGAAGTGGTTTTTCTCCTTTCCTCCTGAAAGGAAGTAGAGAAAACATCCGTCAGGTCGCTCTGTAGAAACCTGAGTAAATCATGTGTACCTGAGAGGTTTTACCTACCTCTCTCCAGGTTGCACTGCTTATGGCCCTTGCAGCCCCGCAGGACCATGAGCTGTTGATGCATTGAGTTGAGAGCGTTCCGATCAAGAGTGCTAACAGCATTTATCAGCTGCAGGAACAGCAGGGACAAAATGGAACAACATCTGTGCTCAGAGGAATGCAGCATGTTTGAGTTATATCTGTTTGTTATTGTTGGAGAGTTGGTGTCTGCTGCTGTCAGGTACAGTACCTGGTACGGGTCCGTGTTCAGGTCAAAGTATTCCAGGAAGCCGGTGGCAAACTCACAGAACAGGAAATTGTGTGTGTCATTGATGGTCCGGAGGCACCAGTATGTGTTGTTGTTGGCACTGGTGCATGCACAGAATGGTCCCACTGAGACGGAGAGGGTGGGGGGTAAGTTTGGATAACAAGACATTTTTAAACAGGGAGCCATGAAAAATGTTTTCATCACATCAGGAGTGGAAAACAGCACCAGAAACAAAAGGTCTGTCCCAACACTCGCTACAGAAAAGGCTACTCCTCACTTGTCCAGAAGGGGGCGGTCTGCCAGTGATGGTTGTCGTGGGTGAAGCAGGTGAGGCCAGGCATACTGCAGGTGTCGTTGTTCTGGAGCCTTTTGAGGAATTTACGCAGTTTTTTCCTGCGTTTCTGCTCCTTCTGCAGCCACTGAGTCTTCAGCTTGGACGGCATCCTGATAAAAACACAGACTCTTGCTGTTAACCAGACGCTAAAGGACCGTTCTGTTGCCGCCTCACGACGCTGAGCTAAACGTTACCTGAGCGGGAGCATCTGTCCTGCACTGAGCTGGTAGGTCTCTTTATTTGTGAGGACATCGCTGAAAGGACAAAGGACAGCTGTCAGGTCTGGCTGATCTCTGCGTTGGTCTGATGTTTACCTTGTGACCTCTCACCTGGGAGTGCTACACTGACATTCCTCTGGCCGAACCTTTTTCAGGTGACCTTTGACCTCACGGAGGTTCTTGATTTTGGTCTGCAAAGTTTCAATCTAAGTGCAGCAAATACATTCATAATGTCACTCAAAGCACTGATCAACCTGTAAAAGAGAAATTATGGATTAGGAATAATCTGTCAGCACCTCGTGTTCGATGTGCAGCTTGTGGTCCTTCCATGCTTGGAGGGACTTATAGAGTCCTCCATCACACTTCACGGTGTCATTCATAAGGATGGAGCACCTGCAAACACACACACAGCACACAGAGGTGTTTGATATGTAGCTAGAATACATGACAGTTTATTCCTGCCCCCCCACCCACACACACACACATCAGCACCAACATGTTCATTGTTCACACACCACAATTCAACCCTCAACCCCAGAAGCTACCGGCGTCTGGGCTCCTCCCCTGGAATACAGATTACCAAGAATAATCCCCTCGTTTGAGGAAAATATATTTATGATATTAACTTTAAATCAGTCTTCTGAAATCATTATTCACAAGTTTTACTAAAACCATAAACCACATAACACCAAATTCATCCTGGATCCTGCTTTCTGGTGGAGGATCTAAGTACTGCAAGTGACACGTTTATTTGTTTTCATTATTGTTGTTTGGTTTAATATTGTGTAAAAACAACTAAGGACACTTATGTAATTATTATATAAATATTAGCCAACAAATTGTTTAATTTAATAATACTGATAATGCGTCAGGTTTCAGGGACGTGATGTTTTTGAGGGAACATTATCTAAATTTGATAGTTTCACCTTTTTAAATGTAAAGATGAGGATTAGGGTTTTCTGTCCTTTAACTCGGCTCTTTTACAGGTCTGAGGTCAGGAATTGGTTTCTGATATCTGAATGCAACAAACTTGTTGAGACGAACACGTAAGAATAAACACTTGACATTATTTTAAGGAGTGCATACTTCCCAGAACCTTCCATAAATTTAGATCAAATCTTGAAAATAAGTTGTGATTTTATGCAGCATCATAAGATCCTGTGAGATCTGTTTAGAACTCTGTGAACACTTTTATACTACCACCTCATTACATCTAAGATCTAAGAGCATCTTCAAAGCTCTCATTCACTCGTTATTTCTACACATCTGCTGTTGTCTATCGTTTGAATGAATGCCTTGTGAGTCGTTTTCAGTGTAAGAAAAGCTCTGGCGCTCCTGTTTCAGTGGGTAGAAGTTTTTCATGGGGGTGGTGTTGGAGGAAACGACATCAATCAATCAAATTTTATTTGTATAGCGCCTTCCACTGCCTTTGCGGGAGCCCAAGGCGCTGAACATAAAATACCATAAAAAGATAAAAGAAGAAACAGATAACAAGTCAATCAAAAAGGGTAAAAAGGGATAAAATTACATAAAAGCCAAGTGATAAAAGTGAGTCTTCAGGTGACTTTTAAAAACCTGCAGTGTTGGAGATTGCTTCACATCCAACGGTAAGTCATTCCACAGAGTTGGGGCCATAACTGAAAAGGCCCAGTCCCCTCTGCACCTGTACCTGGCATGTGGGACAGCCAACAACCCCTGCTCAGCAGTGAAGAGGCCGTGATGGCACATGCTGGTTCAACAATGCAGCCAGATAAGGGGGAGCACTACCCTGTCAAGTCCGATAGACATATAGCAAGATCTTAAACTTAACCCGATAACACACTGGTAACCAATGTAATGAGGTCAATACAGGGGTATTGTGTTCTCTTTTCCCCGTCCCAGTCAAAAGTCTAGCTGCCGAGTTCTGGACCAGTTGCGGCCGCTTCAATGCTGCCTGACTCAACCCAGCATACAATGCGTTACAATAGTCCAGTCTTGACAAAACAAATGCATGTAGTACTGTCTCCAGATGAGGTCTTGACAACATTGGCTTGATTTTAGCTAGCCGTCGTAAATGAAAAAAACAAGACCTCACCACCGTATTAATGTGGGTCTCAAATTTGAGATCTGAATCTAATCTCACTCCCAAGCTAGTGACCAGTGACTTCTGGTATTGCGACAGAACATCTAAATTCATAGCAGGACCCCCACCGGCCTTGTTTGTTGGATAAAAGGTTATGAGCTCAGTCTTCTCGTCATTCACATGAAGATAATTTGTGGCAAGCCAGGACTTCACCTCCTCCAAACATGTCAATAATGCCACAATAGAACCTCCTGTCCTCTGACATAAGGGAAAGTAAATTTGGCAGTCATCTGCATATAGATGAAACTTAACACCATGTATGCGGAAGACTGCCCCCAAAGGGAGTAAGTAAAGTGAAAAAAGGAGTGGTCCCAGGACCGATCCCTGTGGTACCCCCCAATACTGGTCCTCCCAAGGACGAGGCTTCATTCACCATAACACAAAACCTTCTTCCCTGAAGGTATGATCTCAGCCATTGAAAAGCCGATTCAGTGATCCCCACCCAGTGCTCCAAACGATCAAGGAGAATGTCATGGTCAACTGTGTCTAATGCGGCCGTTAGATCCAACAACAGCAACACCATGGCTGTACCCTGGTCTATGGCCATAAAGATGTCATTAAGCACCATCAACATGGCTGTTTCTGTACTATGTCCAGCCCTAAATCCTGATTGAAACATTTCAAACATTTCAAATTAATCAAGAAAAGACACCAACTGCTGGTAAACAACTTTCTCTAGCAGCTTACAGATGAAAGGAAGATTAGAAATGGGCCAATACAGACACATCAGCACCTGGCTTGTTCAAAAGCGGCTGTACCACTGTTGCTTTCATCGATGTTGGAACTACACTTGTACTTAAGCTACCATTTATAATGGTTAATATAAATGGGCCCAATGAAGAAAATGCCTCTTTACAAAGACGAGGAGGTAAAACATCAAGGGGAGAGCCAGTCGGCTTTTGATTTGAGACAAGTCTTTCTAACTCAGTTATGGACACTAAGTCAAAACATGTCAATAGCTCAGGGCAGGACAGGAACCACAGATCCTGCAACAGAACCTAAAAATAAAGCGCTAATAGCAGAGACTTTTTCAACGAAAAACATGTGAAAATCATTGCAATCACCAGCCGCAGAAGGAGTTGGACCAGGTGTCTGACGTTCCAACACAGAATTCAGAGTATTAAAGAGAAACTTAGGATTACATGAGTTTGCTGCAATGATATCGGCAAAATAACTTATCCAAGCCTCCTTCACAGCATCCTAAAATGCAGCCAAGGACATCCTGAAGATCTCACGAGAGACCTGCAAACCATCCCTCTTCCACTTTTCTGCAGACCTACATGCTTGCCTGCAAGCCCTAGTAGCATCAGAGAGCCAAGGCTCCCTTGCACATCTAGGGTTCCTAACCTTAGAGGGAGCAATCACATCCTGTATATTTTTACAGAGCAGATCAAACTGATAGGAAAAGTCCTTAATGTTGAGAGATATTAAGTTCAACCTGTCCTCTTCTTGCGAAAAAAGCCTTACAAACTCCACAACCCCCTCCACATTTAAAATGCGGCTGCTTTTAACCTGGACATCCCTCACAACATGAGGGTAGGGCAAAATAAAACCACACAAAACTGGTGAGTGATCAGAAACACAGGAGGGACAATCTCAACATTAACAGTAGGGAGACCAAAAGAAAAAAAAAAAAAACAGGTCCAGAATATGCCCCTTAACATGAGTAGGAGGTGTGTTTCCATTTGCTGGAACTTCAGGGTAAATTCTGGGACAGAATCAGCGTGAGTTAACCAAAGGTTCCCCTCAGCGACTCCACCGGGCCATTTTGAGTACCTACCCCTGATCAGGTACTCAGAAGGGTCCAGAAAACGGCCCGGAAAACAGCCGTTCAGCCGGCCCAGTCAATTGGAGACAAGCGCACGTCGGGAACTTCCTGTAAATTTACCCCGAAGTTCCGATAAAGGAAACGCACCTATTGTGTCAGATTAAAAGATCCCAGCATGTTCAAAAAGTCTCTAGCTGGAGGGTTTTCAGGACAGCATACATGTATATTAAAATCACCAAGAAATAAAATGTGATCATACTTCAACAGGCTGACTGCCATTAAATCCAAAAAGTCCTTTAAAAAGTCAGAATCGTACTTTGGTGGGCGATACACCACCCCCACGAGTAGCCGAGGCGATGGGCCAAGTTCAAACATACACAGCTCAAAGGAGGTAGATAACACTGAAGGAATGAGCTGTCTACAGTTAAAACAGGACTTATAAACAACCACCAGGCCTCCATCTCTGCCCGATGATCTAGCACCATTAAAACAGTCACAATCCACGGGTACCAGTTCCAACAGGGCGCTCGAGTCACCCAGAGAGAGCCAACTCTCACAAATACACATGAAACTCAGCATGTTCAATAAAAAACGTCATTCAGGATAAAAGTTTTATTCAGTATAGACCTGGGGCCTCATTTATCAACCGTACTTACGTACAGATCTGTGCGTATTTCGTGCGTGGGAACGATTTTACGCATTGTGTGGTATTTACCAATTTGTACTTGTGCGTGAAAACGTTCCTAAATATAAGTACAGCTCTGACCATGCGTAGGAACAGCATCTAGTGGCAGAACAAGGGAACAGCAATTCTGAAGGTCTCAGTGATCCACGCGTGTTCCTCATCCACTAATTATTTTACCCAATAAATAAATATTTTGGTGGATTATTATTATTGGAGCAAAAACACCCGTGACCCACGGGAATCTGGCATTGTAGAACGGCTGATTTCGTGTTATTTTGTAATCACAATGTTTACTCTTCCCATTTTTATAATGTTTTAAATCATTTTGAATTTATTTATCTATTATGTTTTAATATAATTTAATTATTTTGACCTTGGGAAGAGCCCCGTGGTTTTTCTTGAGATTCGCTACATAAAATATCGCTTCTTCTTATTCTTATTATTATTATTGGAGGATTTAGCAGAGCAGAGTGCTCTCCGGAGGGAACGGCTCTTCCGTGAGCGCAGCGCACTGATCCGATTCCAGTCCAGATTCTATTTTACAAATAAAACAACCTCCAGAACCTCCTCTGCTCCCCGATCATTCAAGTGTCCAGTGCTTCGATCTCGCTGTCAATAAAGTTTTTCTTTTTTGTCCGGGAAGAACCCAGGGAATCCCCTCCCGACCTGAGGACGTAGTGTGACCAAATATGGTTAATTGAGGGCGTTTCTGTATGTAAATGACGGTAAATGGGCACGAGCTCCTGCAAGCGCACAGGTGGGATTTATCATCAGACGATTGCGGAGGAATGTGCGTACGAGAGGCCACCGCATGTTTCATAAATCAGGACCTTGACTGTTCGTACACACATTCTAAATTTCATCCGTAGGAGGGAATATAGGAACGTTTCTACGAATGTTTGATAAATGAGGCCCCTGGCATTTACCAGACCAAACCGGACACGGTGCAGAGCCTCCACTCTAGTGTCACACGTAGGTTCCAAGTCTAACTCGACTCACCGGGCGCAGATTCCCCCAGCCCACTCCTCTCGAACGGTTGATGTCAGCACTCTTTTTTATCTCCACAAATAACTCAAGCCTAAAGAAGTTCCACCATGTTGTGGAGTTGCTAATGCTAACGGTTAGCTTCTACTAGCTGAAACATGCTCTGCTCTCTCCTTCCCAAGGGCGTCCCCAAGCCAAGGCGGGCGTAGCCATGAATACTAATTTTACCTGTGACATAGGACTGAACCAATCATTTCCCATCTATTTCCTTTCTGTGACTAAAGCAGGCAACGGGGGTTAAGGAAAACCTTAAACAGCGAGTAACACCTAAATCAACCTTTTTGGCCAATAAACTGTATAAATGAGTGTTTAATAGTACTGTAGACATGTGTAATCATTAGTTTGGCATTTTAGTGCATATCATTTAAATTTAAATATTTTTCCTAAAACCGTCATTGTAGCGCCCTCTTCTGGTTAAAAGTCTGCAATAAGGGGTACCTTGTGATGTTGCCGACAGCATATTAGAGAAATATGCTCTACACACACACACACACACACACACACACACACACACACACACACACACACACACACACACACACACACACACACACCTGTAAGTAACTTTCAGAGAAGAGGGTGGAGTGAGCTTGTCGCGGCTGGTGGGTCTGGCTGTGATTTCCATTCCACTGAATTCTTCAGTGTCATCTTCATTTCCCACTGCTCTCCTCCTGTCTCTGGACCAGCTGCTGTTCCTGGCCCCCAGCGGTCGGTAGCCCTGCTCCAGGTCTACAGCATATAGGTCTCCATCCAACTCAAATGATACAGAGCGGGCCAGGCGCCGTCTGGACACGGACTTACTGGATTTAATCTCTGCAAAACAAGAGGCAAGTCTATGAAGGACAATAAAACAAGCTGCTTTAGAGGCAATTACATCAAAGCTTTAAGCAAATGTTACCTTGTTTAAGTAATAATCTACAGGTTTAGTGATCAAAGATCCTGAAGGATCACAGGCTAAGGTGTTTGGTTTGTGAACACCACTAGGTGGCAGCATCGACCTGTCTTTATTATAGCTCATGGTTAGGGTTAGGGTATGTCTTCCTGAATGAAATCTGAATCTACTCACAGCTGAATGACATACATAAACGTACTCTTTTTGTTCAGCAGCCTCTTCCTCTTCAAGTCAGATGTTTTGAAGTCCACATCGGCGCAGTTACAGGTGTCAGAGCCGGCTGTGAGGGACAGAGTGGAGGCGCTGCCGGCCATCTGAGCCTGCATACGTGGAGCAAAAAGACTCGCCATGCCTTTACACTTAAACAGCCTCAGTTTGCCAGTGGGGTCCTCCACACACTGCCACTTCTGAAACAGAGCAGGGTCCGAGTCATTCTCTAGGTCAAGTCTCTGCCCAGAAAACGTTTGTTACTGCTTAGGAGAGCTGTTAAAATGGGTCATATACCCCCCCCCCCCCCCACCACACATGCACACACACACACACGCAAACACACACACATGCACACACAACTCTTCATGTTGCAGGAATAATGTAATGTCTGTATAATCCTGTCAGAGACCAGGTTCTAACGACCATCCTGCTGAGGCCATATTTAACTTCCTCCTTCAGAAACACATTAACCTGTTGTTCTGAGCTCATGCAGGTCAAGTACCTGTCCAGGTTGTTGGCAGGAGGTCTGGTATTCCGCTTTCTGGCACAGGTCCTTCACCCTCTGGTATTTTGGCAGGAAGTTCTCCTCCTGGGCCATTTCCTTCCCATCAGTCCTCTTGTGTGGAGGCTTTCTAAAAGAACAGACAGAACACTGAGACACGGTCCAATTTAACCCGAAGACAAGTGCCTGAAATGAGAACACGTCTTGCAAAAGGTCAATCAATAAAACATACCCTCTCTCCACCAGGAAGGAGTCTCTCCATGTTTTACTTTTCCTGTTCAAGTGGAACCTGGAAGGTCAGTGAAAACAACACAAAGTGATATTTGTGCAGAAACACCAGGATTGTTCTTGCTCTCTCAAAAGAGAGAGAGACAAAGGAGAGAGAGGTGCGAGTGCTCACCTGTTCATGGGTCGGTCAGCCACCAGCAACTTGAGGATAGACTTGCCGTCCATTTCTGCAGGGATATCAACACCAGCCATGTCCAGCAGCGTGGGAGCCAGGTCGATGTTTAGCACTAGGTGAGGATTACTGCAGAGCAACAAAGACACTGGTGTTTTTCTCAGAATGCTGAATAAGACAGAAAAACATCCACAGTCACTCACATGGCTCCTTGTTCCACATTGGGTCCTCGTACGTAGAAAGGCACACGGATGTCAAACTCATAAGGCATGGACTTGCCCTTCACCAAACCAAACTGGCCAATGTGGTATCCGTGGTCGGAGGTGTAGATCAGGTAGGTGTTGTCCAGCTCACCTGTCTCCGCCAGCATATTGTACACCTACAGAAGATACAACTCACTCAGCTCTCAGACACTGTTGTGATTAGATAGCTCAAACCTATTGTGCTAGTTTCATAAAACACACACTGAACACTCTACCCAGTGTGTCAGTGAATTCATTATCCGGTCCCAGTCAGAAGCAGCCCACATCTCCCAGAACCGAGGCTGCTGGGTTTGACACAAACACTCCCTACCTTCTCCACGCTGTCATCCACCGACAGCAGCGTCTGCATCCTCCTGCGCTGGAGCATGTTGGTGAACTGCATGTGGACCGGCTTCATGGGCCCGGTGTAGCGCAGGATCCAGTGCTTGTCCAGGTTGGGAGCGTAGTTGTAGCTCGGAGTTCTTCGTGGGTGGAAAAGAGAGAAGCATAAGCATCTCACAAGATAAGACGTGACTTTGGAGTGAAGAAACATGGCGGAGAAGCGTGCTGCATCACCTGACTTTCTGACATCACATTCAACAGGCAGCACAATTGTTTGTCCTCGAGAATTGAACCAAGACAACCCAACATGTTTGAGAGCCCTGATTGATGATCAGAGTGGTCGGACGTCCTTCTGAGCAGACCACAGCGCTGTTAACACACCACACATGGTGGGAATATCTGATAAGATTATCTTAGGAGCCTTTATGGTTATAGGGGCTTTACGGTTGTTGGAAGGGGAGAATCGGATCAGAAAACAGCATCATTAGGTTGCCGTGTGAAGTTTATCACGATTGAAAACGTCCCACTTTAAACCGTGAGGGTCTGGAGGTTACATCTTAGTAGTTTTATTTGTTGAATCAAAAGAGAAAACAGTCATTCAGATGTTGTTTTTGCTGTATTTCATCCCCGAGACATGGACTCTTGTGACCTTTAAACACCTAAAGCTGGTTTTAGCTCTCACAGCCATATTATCTGCTGCTGCAGGTTCAAGGATTCCCAGAGAAGGACGGAAATCCTTCATTCAAATTACACTGGAGCTCACAAAAACGGCCGGCACCATCGGATCAGTATGCAACTCCACACAGGTTTAATTATTACAGAACACGTGGAATTCAATAAGAAAATAGGTGGAATTTGATTTTAGATACATTACTGTCACACGGTTTTGCCTGTAATCTGGTTTAAAACAAGCAACAGTGTAAGGATTTGTCACCACTGGTGCTTCATGTTTACTTCCTCTCTCGTCTCCTCTGGTGGACGAGGACAGATGGAGGTAGAGTGAGAAAAATAACCAGAGGAAACCCGGGAGACGGTGCATTTATGCACAGAGAGAGAGAGCAATTAAAAGTTTGCTCAAAGACACTGGGGCTGGGGTTTGTGAATATTCTGTGTATAAAAACTGTGTGACACAGGTTAATGATGCTGGAGGGATTAGATGGAGCAGTGTGAGGGGGCTGAAGGGAAGCAGTGGAAACTACAATCTCATTACTGGCCTTAGATACATCTCTGGAGGCCAGTAGTGGGTGTGCCATTAGCTAGCAGCACTAGAGATCCAGTCCGGGTGCAGAGGGTCAGAAAAACAAAGGCTGAAGTGCAGTGTGTGTCTACATGAGATAACCATCATTTATGCTTCTCTTTACTTAACAACGCAGACTTACAGGGATTATTAAAATGAAAACACCATGTGAACAACACCAGCCCAGTAAACTGGAGCACAGCACAGTGTGTGAAGTCTGAGCAGCCAGTAGCAAACTGCAGGCAGAGGAAGACAAGATGGAGCTGAAATGATAGAATTGGTGTCAAACGGCAGGAGGCACGAATGCAGGAATGAGTCATGTGCTAGCAAACAGCAGTGATGTAAAGATGCCCCCGTTAGAGCGTCAGGCCTGTCCCACAGAGATCAAACAAAGCAGAAACACTTCACCACACAGGTTTATATGGCGAGTGACATCATAGGAAAAGGGCATTGATTTGGTGCCTCATGGTTTGATCAGTCACAGAGCTCAGAGGTTTTACATCCTTACATGTGCTGGGAGGCGTTGGGGAAGGCAGCGCTGTACTGCGGGGCCGAGTCCTCGGGACCGTGTGGAGCCACGTGGCTCAGGACCATCATGATGGGACGGTGAGGGTACATCCTCTTAGACAGACGGAAGTAGTTGATGCTGTCGTTGGTAATGATGTCTGTCAGGTAGTCCTGTAGATGACCAGTGATGATAATGAGTCAGAGCTTAAACTCAGATCTAATCAGACATTACTTAGGGGTGTAACGGTACGTCTCTGTGCCATACCGCGTTCCCACACACGTGTAACCGTGTTGGATGTTAGCCATCAGCACAGGCGGCTGTGTCCTTTGGGGACCCGACTACCCTGACCCACGTAGGCTGGTGTCGGTTCCAGATACCGAGTCCTTTAGTGACTGGGAAGACCGGCCATAAACAGCTGTGCAACTGGACGGTGTAATGTGACGTATGTCCTGGTGCCAAGCAACCACGACAACGCTAAACAGAAGGTAAAACTAAACTTAGCGACACTATAGGACCCACCATAGGCGCTAGCTCTGTCCCTGGGAGACATAACAGCAGACAAGTGGACAGATGAAAACTGAACCTGAACAACAAGCTGGAACTCTTAATGTTGCTCTTTAGAAAATAAAGAAACTTAAATTCCTAAAGACAGAAAATATTTCCATTGTCCAAGAGCTCAGCCTGTTGTTTCAGATGCAGCTGAGACAAAGTACTGATGTTTTGGTCTACCGCAGCTGTACCCGATAACACAAAAGAAAAACTTTTTTCATCGTACCGAAAATGAACTGAACTGTGAAATTAAAACTACGGAACGTACCGAACCAGGGCTATAGGCCCACCGTTACACCCCTAACATATCATGTTCATTGAAATGTTAAAACTTTTATTCTCCCGTTTATATCCTGATTGTCTCAGGTTGGCCAAACCTAAACAAATAGCTGCTTTTATTGGATCAAATGTAGTGAAAGTCTTTATAATCATCCACTTCTGAAAGGCATAGAATCATGTTTCTATCTCTGAGATGTTAGCAGGATTCCTCATGGATCACTAAACCGTTTTTAATGAAACTCTCAGAAAGTCTTCATCAGCATCAGCAACCCAATTCAAGATGGCCGCCTCAGAAACCCAACATCAGCAAAAACAAATGTTTTACAGATATTGGTCTAAAATCTGATGGTAATTCAAATTCCCTCGTATCACACACCCTGGGTGCTCACATATGATGAATGCAGTTATTTTTTAACATTTGACTAAATCATCTATAACGCCATCATTTCTAAACATAAAATAATCTTAATGTAAAGCTGAGGCATGAAAGGCAGTGGGTAACAGGAACGGCTCTTGTTATCTCATCTGAATGTTCTAACAGCAGGAGCTTCTCCTGATTGGATCCTTCAGAGCATGGATCTGTGAGGGAAGATGCGACGCCTCCTCCAGAGATGGGAAAGCACGGATACCTTTGGATAGTCGCTGCTGTGTTTCTCTCGTACTCCATTTCTGCAGAGGGTGTAGTTGTAGAAGCGTGAGTTCTTCACCAGCGCCACCCACTCCTTCCAGCCAGGGGGCACGTAGGAGCCATTGTACTCATTCAGATACTTCCCAAAAAAGGCTGAGGGAAAATCCCGTGAACAACATATTAATCACCCTAAACAGCAACTGCACTGGGAGTCACGCGTGTTAAAGAGCACGATGAAGAGTTGGCAGAGCTCACCTGTCCTGTAGCCAGAGCTGTTGAGGTGCACAGCGAAGGTGTGTGGCTCGTGGTGCACCTGCCACGACGGCGAGGAGCAGTTCTCGTTGTTGGTGTAGGTGTGGTGGTTGTGCACATACTTCCCTGTCAGGATGGAGGAGCGCGACGGGCAGCACATGGGTGTGGTGGAGAAAGCGTTGGAAAAATGTGTGCCTCCCTTCTCCATGATTTGCCGAGTTTTGTTCATGGCCTGCATTGAACCTGAGAATAAAACCGGAGTGACAGGGAGAGAAAACGGGAATTTATATGAGGGGATGGGGGGCTAAGATTCAAAGGTTTGCAGCTGAAAAGGAAGGAACCCCGAGGGGATATAAAGCAGCCAGAGAGGAAGAGCAGCGAGTGATTCAGGAACATGCAGAGACTTAGCAGGGAGAGGTATAAAGATAGGCAAGAGAGGGTGAAATCATGAGGAACATGGTAGGAGGAAAACAAGAGTTGGAGTTAAATGAGGGAATAAATCTTTTTGGTAAACCGTGACCCATTCAGATGTGTTACGGGCTGATGGGGATTGTTTGGGGAAACAGATGCTTGACCATAAATTCCTCCATTTGAATGGAAGTCCTCTCACTGCGATCACACAAGGACAAAAGATGTCACAGAGGCCATTATGCAGCTACTCCAACCCAATATGCTGCTAAAGGACTTAAGCGGCTCGGGAGATGGCCAGGGTTTGGCAACCAGACAATGGGAGCCATAGGCTGCACTCATTTCATGCCAGAACCAGAGTTGGCACAGAGAGCACATGACTTTGACTGAACCAGCTGTTATGTTGCCAGGAGGCAGCATTAGGCTGACTTTCCCTAGCAAATGTCATTGGATCTACATGGACAGAATACTCATGGGACACAAACAAACAGGAGGGTCAGATAGTGAAGGTTGACGGGGTCTTACCCAGTTCCAAGTCCTGATCATCCGTGAGAATTAGGATGATGTTGGGTCGAACGTTTCTCACATGGCGGTCCCTCTGCAAACGAGACCTGAGGCGATATCCGGACAGGTAGCCTGATCCCCGCACCTCAGGAAGGATTCCAGCCAGGACCAAAAAGAGAAGAAGAAGAGGGAGAACGGCAGGGTGCCCCCGCCCCGCCATCGCGCTGACCTGCAGCCTCTCCTCCTCAATTCTTCATTCACGACACTCTCACAGCCTGGGAACAGGACACAGGAAGGGCCTGATGAGAACAAAACATCCAGACTGATACAGGCCACATTAAAAAACAGCAGATGTAAGCCATACACAGCCATTACAGGGTGTTCTTCCACGTAAATGCACCCGTTTGGGCTGAGCTCAGCTCGTTAATCAATCATTAATGATGCATTAGAGCGGTGTCATTGGCTGGTTGTAATGATCTCTGGTGATGAGCACATGGCTGCCAGGCTGGGGCTAATGGGCCTGGGCCTGGGGCCAGCTCAGACCTCACCTCCCCCTGAGAGGGGTGGGAGGAGGAGGTGAGGGAGACAGGATGAGAACAGGGGTCAGCGAGCGGGGTGACGATGTCAGCAGACAAAAGAACTCTGCACCAGCAAACAAAGTGTGTGAGAAAACGAAAGCAGAGAGAGTTTATGTTAATATGACCATAGTGGAGAAAACAAACACCTGTTCAACAATTCATAGATGCTACAACAAATCTACGGTAAACACCACTCCTCCTCATAAGTTAACAACAGGTGTTTTAGAAGTTACACGACTTTCCAGATAAAAAAACAACCGGTGTGAAAAAACCAGAGAGGTAATAAAAACATTTGAGTAAAACTAACATTTCAGCCGTTTCAAACCATGTTTATGCAAAAAACAATGACTGCCTGAACAGCCTCAGTTCAGAGAAACAAGGTATTCTCGGACAGGATTGATGAGCTAACAGCTAGTCCAAACCAGTCTACCATTCTATGGTTATTTATATAAACCTCTGTGATTATTCACAGGTTTAAATATCAGCACCAGCAGCTAAATGCTGACCCCAGGGGTCACGTTCAGCAGCAATATTCCTGCCAAAATCACCATTTAGGGCAAAAATAACAGAAGTGTAAAGGTTCATAAAACAACACTTATTTATGTGAGCTGTTTTAAGACTGCTGGCTGCATTCAGGTTAGACTTGGTTCACACGGCAAGATATTCATGCCGGTTTGTGACCTGATCTTCACCTTATGAATCTTAAGACCCCTAATGACCATAAAGGTTCTAAAGATAATTTTATCAAATAATCCTGCCGTGTGTGGTGTGTTAATAGCGCTCTGGTCTGCTTGGAAGCACGTCAATCATAAATATCTATCAAACATGTTGGATTGTCTTGATTCACTGTTGAAGACAAACGTGCTGCCTGTAGAAAGTCACATGCAGCCATCATGTGTAGCCGTCACGCGTAGCTGTCACATGTAGCCATTAAGGGTGTGCAAAGCAACCGGTATTTGTATTTGTTGATGGGGAAAAGGTATTTGTATTCGAGTGAAACTGTCCGTGAGAGCAGGGGTGGGCGCACGGATTGCAGACATGTCTGCGCTCGAGCACTATTTGGAGGTTTAACTCCCCCAATCCAATCCTTTCATGCTGAGTGTCAAGCGGGGAGGCACTGGGTCCCATTTAGTATAACCCGACTGTGGATTTGAACCCACGGTCTCCCAGTCTCTGGGTGGACTCATACCACTAGGCCACTGAGCTGGTGTACCCGTTACATGTAGCCGTCACATACAGCGATGTGATGGAAGCGTGCCACAAGATCCGCCTTCCATTTCTTTACTACAAAGTCACATTTGACCTCGAGAGGTTTTGTGAGATTTCCCGTCTGATGGGAATGTTCATGTGTGAAACTGGTTAATGTGTAGTTTTTGCACCACAGGACCAAAACTGTTATATCTGTGATTTTCTTTATATCACCACAAGGGGTCTGTCATGTTTTGAAAATCATCTGACAATGATTAAATCCTGGGCCCTCATTCATCAAACGTTCATAGAAATATTCCTACATTTGTTCCTATGAACAACATTTAGAATGTTTGTACAAACGGTCTAAATCCTGATTTATGAAACATGCGGTGGCCTCTCGTACGCATGTTCCTCCGCAATCGTCTGATGATAAATCCCACCTGTGCGTACTAAGGTGCTCGTGTCCGTTCACCATCATTTACATAGAGAAACGCCCTCCATTAACCATATTTGGTCACACTACGTCCTCAGATCAGGAGGGGATTCCCTGCATTCTTCCCGGAAAAAAAAGAAAAACTTTATTGACAGCGAGATCGAGGCACTGGCTGCTGATTTAGAAGAGAACAAACTAGTTGCAGAGGTTGTAATTTTATTATTGTAAACACGGTCAGGACAGAGGAGAGGTTCCTGTCAGAAATAAAGAAATAATGGTTCGATATAGAATTAAATATGAAGAAACGTAGAGAAACGGACTGAATGTTCTGTTCTGTTGTCAATTACAGTTTACATTTAAAGAGTTGTCTGCATGTTCTGTTTAGTTTTGTTCTTAGAAAATGTTTGTTGACACTGCAGCCTCCTCTGAGCTCAGGTATCTGCTCAGGAACCACTCTGGATCCTCAGCAAGCGTCGGTGCGCTCACGGAAAACGCGTCTCCTCCAGAGTCTCTGCCAAATCCTCCAGTAGCACGAGATCAGCCATGCTACAGTGTCAGACGCCTGTCGGTCACATGTGTCTTTCATAGGTTTTAGCGCCATTGAAGCGACAAAGCTGTTTTTTCCACTGAAATACGTCTTTAGTGTGTAGAATAATTAGTGGATGAGGAACACGCGTGGATGACTGAGACCTTCAGAACTGCGGTTCCACTGTTCAACCACTAGATGCTGTTCCTACGCATGGACTGAGCTGTTCTTATATTTAGGAACATTTTCACGCACAGGTACAAAATGATGAATACCACAATGCGTAAATTTGCTCATACGCACAGATCTGTGCATAAGTACGTTTGATAAATGAGGGCCCTGCAGAGTGAACCGGGCCTAGGCTGTTAGCTAGTAAGTCCTGAATAATTGGATTTACAGTATCTGCTCAGAAACAGTTCAGGAAGCCATAAAAATAGATAAGATTCTAGCTTTTTACACAGACACACTTCAAAATAACAAATGTATCCCTGATCACTGTAAAAACTTATATCCATTGTTAAGAATTGTTCCAAATACAGAAAAGCAATAAGATGTTTTATAAATCTCAACAAACATGAGATGAAGCTGTTTATAAAAATATATTACATTAACACACCTTTCGTTTAGCTGTTCTTTGACATTTATGTTGTATTTTAAAAGAAAAGAGAAGCTCAGAAATGTAATGATGGTGTTTAATCAGCAAGGCGCTACAGCCCAGTGACCACGCTCATAAAACCCTTTTACAAGCAGCAGCAGCATCTGATCGCTCGCCGAGATGCTCCACTGTCACACACTGTATGTTTGTTTGTAAGTCCACACGGAGTCCACGCTCAGAGCAATCCATGTTTTCAAAATGAAGACAATAAAAAATAAAGAGGCAAGTTCCGTCTGCTGGGACTTCACCATCTCCTCTAGAATGATCCGACAGGAACAGGGTTTGATCTGGTGCAAAGGATGGAACGAACAAACAAATGCAACACACACACACCCACACAGGCACACGCACACACATACACGCACTCACACACACATACACGCACACACACACGCACACAGGCGCACGCACTCACACACACATACACGCACGCACGAACGCACACACACACACACACACAGGTACATGCACACACACACACACGCACGCATGCACGCACACACACACACACACACACACACACACACACACACACACACGCACGCATGCACGCACACACACACAGGCACATGCACGCACACACACACACACACACAGGCGCACGCACTCACACACACACGTACGCACACACACTATTTTCAGAGCCAAGGCAGACGAAGCGAGAGTGAGCTGAATGTAAAAGAGCGGTATTCTAACTGAAAGTCCTCCAGATTCTCTTTGGTCTTTATGCTGTTGTCCAGATTTTGCTCATTTTGGTTCTCCCTATTGCAGAAACACCCACACATCTCCCTTTTCCCTCCATGCTTGTGCTTTGCACAGAATGCACACACCTACACATGTGAGTCCACTCTATGTGAGTATGTGCACACACACACACACACACACACACACACACACACACACACACACACACACACACACACACACACACACACACACACACACACACACACACACACACACACACACACACTGGTATGACAGCAGCTGTGTTCCTCCTCCCAGGGAGTGTGGTTCTCCCCTCGGGGAGCATACCATCTCTGACCTGAGGCACTGGGCTCTTTCGCATCGTCCTTGCTCTCTTTTTGTCTTTCCTCTCAGCCTGAATCCCTCCTTCGTCTTTGGCCTAAGATGAAAACGAGCACCAGCATCAATGTAATCCACCATTTGAGAACAAATATTAAAGAAATTCCCGTCTAACTTGCTTCCTCTATGATCAGTGCGTATTTCTTCACTAATGATTTCTGGGCCATCCACGCTGAATTAAGAGGAGATTTATGGTGATGGAGATCATCTTCTGCCACTGGTTCTGGTTTGTGTATGTTGAAGGTACTTGCCTTTGATATTTGTTTATCTTTTCATAAAGCGGATGTGGGCAAAGCCTATCAGGGACGACTGCAAAAATAGATCAAACATCCATAAAAAAGAGTTTTTCCTGCTGATCCATCAGTAGCCAATTACTTCAATTTAGTGTTATTGTAAAGCTTGGGATGTGGATATTTCTTGACATTATTCCCATGAAAGCCTCCCTCCTCCACCTGATACTGAGGACTAATTGGATTTTCAGGCTTTTATCAGCTCTAACTGACACATACAGTTATTTCTTCACAGTTTGCTCTCTGCTTCTCTCCCTTTTTTTTTCATCTACACAAATTGTTTATCTCACAGGGTGGTACATGAAAGAAAAACGACAGCAGCAGATGAAAACGCCACGTCAAACAGACTGAAGCCATTAGCGCTTGGAAACATGTGGACGTGCAGAAATGGACATCTGATGGAAAACGGCAGCTGATAAAACAGCTGTTCTCAGTCCTCAGCAACATGACCAGAGTGACGGTTTGCATGCATTTATCATGTCAGGTGGGCTGAGCAGCTTTTATAAAGTGGGATGGTTTCAGAGCTGGTTTTCCTACGCCTGCATCAGCTCCTCGCTCTAAGTGAACTGTGAAGCGACAATGCTGATTCAGCCTGATACGGAGGAATGGAAGGGGGGAATTTTTGCCATTTAGACAGAAGCCGAAGACAACACGAGTAAATATATCTCTCAGCAAAACTCATTAAAAGCCAGGGGCTTAGAGAGGAAGGCTGTGGGAGTAAGCAGCAGAATATGAGATCACAGGGAATCAGCCTCTAAAAGCATGCAGCAGAAACAAGGATCATCTGAGGTTACACTAATGCCAAGTGATGCCTGGAAGTAAGAACACAGAGGGAAAGTTTTGCTCTTCGGTGATGCGCTTGTAAAGAGGCTCTAAGAGACAGCAACGCTGCATCACCAGATAAAAACTTCATGTCATGCATGTTTTATTGATCAGACTGAATTATAAATGTAGGGACCACAGGGCTGCCCGTGTCACAGCATGGGCACGGTGGCAAGACAGCAGCGAGCGCGGAGAGAAGAAAACACACACCGGATGCTTCACACTGCCCAGCTACCAACATCTGCACTTCAAGGATCACAGTTCAAGTGAGGCTGAGAGGACTTGGAGAGAGCAGCTGATAAATCTTTTCAGACTTTTCCGAGGCGTTAATGGACTTTTTTGCCTATAAATAAAACACCTTGGGCTTTGAAAGAGGCAAGAAGTCTGATTCATCCAATCTCTGGTCCCCCGAGAGGCACAAAACAGACAGAATATGAGAGGATGGAAAAAAAGCACATATATTACATATTAAAGCAGGGAGAGTCATAGTGTGCTTGCAATTTAATCAGCTGTGTCTCAGAATGCATGTGAAATACGGAGCGAGCAGCCCACAAACTTAAAGCTGCACTCTGAGATTCTCTCTCAAATGTTCTCAGAAGGAAAAAGTGTGAGAAAAGTAAAAAATGCAGGCAAGAGAACAAAGACCAAGTCGACTGACTGCAGATGGATTGCTCCAAATAACAAGTAGACTCTCAGACCACGGTTTCCATGTAAAAAAGAACAGCATCAAACAGAATGCCACAGCAGAGATTCTCCACTTTTCTTCTCCCTCCTTTACGAACAAATTTGCCATCTACTAAATACCAACGCTGAAAAAACCATAAAGGAAGTGGCCAGGGAAGATTGGACGAACGCATTCAGGGCTGAATGTGGTCTGCTGCAACATTATCAAGCCAGTCCCTTTGGTCATAATTGAGGCTGGCAGGGCTTTGCTAATGTGTGACTTTGTTCCCACTGGCATGCCGGGCTCTGAGCAGAATGTGCAAAATCTCCAAGGACTCTTGAATTTCCGAACAAAAGTTAGTATTCAGATGCAAATTGTGCAAAGGCATGCATCTATGTGAGAGTAACTTTCTCTCGGGGGAGTGTGTGTGTGTGTGTGTGTGTGAGAGAGAGAGAGGATGTGTTGATGAAAACAGGCGTTTGCACTTCTCTAT
The DNA here is from genome assembly GCA_006937985.1 of Aphyosemion australe. NCBI lineage: Eukaryota > Metazoa > Chordata > Actinopteri > Cyprinodontiformes > Nothobranchiidae > Aphyosemion > Aphyosemion australe. Next base: position 338,239 of record SSNS01000163.1, on the reverse strand, counting down.
AAAGTATAGGGGTTTGTTAATGATAATAAAACCCATTCTCTGTCGTCGTACCCTATTTCTCATCTAATACTGATATTCTGGAAAAATCCAAAATAAGCAGCATCTTTATCGCTAATTAAACTCACAAACAGGATATATATTGTATAATTTATATTATATTAAATGCTCTTTTGAGAAACATGGGGGGATCATTTGTTGACTAAATTCCCAACATCTCCAGTAAGATTGTTTATTTATAAGATTCAGATTGAGGTCAGCTTAAAGGTCAGAGGTCGTGGGCCTCACAGCCTCACAGTAAGAAGCTGTTCCTCAGCCTTGTGCCCTGAGTTTTGAGGCTGCTTTGTCTCTGCCTGAAGGAAAGGGGGTGAGTATTTCATGGGCTGGCTGGGTGGGGTTCATCATGCTCTTTGCTCTGGGTCTGCTGGCGTAAATGTCCTCAGAGCAGTTCCCTTCAGCTCGGTGTACACTGTGCAACTTTTTCACTCGTAGCGTTCAGCTTCAGCTCAAACTGTACGACTTCCTCGCAGAGCAAATCTCACGAGTCATGTGCTCACACTGTACGACCCAGTTCTCGGATGCGACCCGACTGCTCACACTGTACGTCTGGTAGCAACTCGTCACAGCTAAAAAAGTAGATATGATGCAACACGTTGGTCTGAGTATGGTAGAACGAGGACTCTCGTAACCCCCTGTATACTACACGACGCCCCGAAAACTCGCCCCGAGCTCGTAGATTCTCACATGAGGGGAAAATCGGCTCAAAAATGTGAAAAAGTCGCACAGTGTACGCCTGCCTTTACCAGACTGTTATAGAAGGTGTCAGGATGCTCTCTACCACACACCCAGGGTAACTCCACAAAGCAAATCAATAGAATACCGGTACATGAAAAAAGAAGTAAAAACCACACCAAGTTATCAAGCAAAAAGACTGTAGCTTAAATTATGTTGCATATGCAAGTTCCAACAGATATGTTTTCAAGTGCTATTTGAAATTACAAACAGCATCAGTATATATATAACGAGGTAGGACAGGGTTGCAGATCGACTGATTTAACATTCATGGTAATCAGACAGGCAGCTGAAGGGTGAGGTGGATGGGTGAGGATGACCTGAGAGGACAGGGAGACATACTGATACAAGTTCAGACAGGTATGAAGGAGCTAGGTCTTGGGTGGCCTTGCAGGTGGCAACAGCATCCTGAAGTGAATGTAATAAATAAGGGGAAGCCAATGAAGGAGTAATATGGTGAGCAGAACGTGCTGTAGTCCGATACTGGTGGAGAAGTTCTGAACCAGCTGAAAGGAGGACCCAAGAGAAGAGAGTTACAATAATCATGAGACGTGACCATGGAATATAGCGGTGCGAGTGGGTGCGAAGGATGATAGATGACCATTGATAGATGGTCGAAAACAGCTCTGGCCATCCTGGTACGCTCAGAAAAAGTCCCAGTACTCTGACAGGTACATTTTGAAAGTGCATAGCTGCCCACTTACAGCACTGCTTTAATCCACTCTTGAATCATTAAATTCTCTCTTGTCAAACCAGCATCTACCAGTCTTCTTCTGTCCATCAGTGCTGGTCGCGAGATTACACAATCAGAGCAGGTAGTGGCTAGAGGAGCTCTGCTCTGATTGGCTATTTCATTTTGAAAGAGGAAATAGTGTTAATACCAAATAAACAGCTGACAGCTCTGGACAAGAGTTGATTTTTTGAAGAGAAACTCACGTTAGTCATTGTTCATTCTGAGACATGTTGAGGCTGAACAAAGACTATCTCATAAAATATACCTTCTCCCTTCCTCATGAGAGAAGAAGGGAGAAGGTGGGCAAAGTCACCTAGATTATGGGTGTCATCTGCATAGAAAATACTGATACTGAATTCTCAAAAATATTGCAAAGGGGAAGCAAATATTGAACTGAAGCATCCCAATGACAGCACCCTGAGGAAATATAGCACCGACATAGCAGCATCTAAAGTCTTATCTCCAGGAGATGATAGTCTGTCTAAGGCCAGGTTCACATGGCAAGGTAAAACCAATTCTCCCTACACCCGATTACTATAAAGGCTCTGAAGATAATTTTATCAGCTGTTCCAGCCATTTGTGGTGTGGTAAGAGCGCTCTGGTCTGCTCTGAAGCACGTCGAGACCGTTCAGATCATAAATCAGGGATATTCAACATGTTGGATTGTCTTGGTCCGATTAGGACAAACAAGCTTACTGTCTACAGAACGTGACGTGTAGCCAATCAGGTGTCGGAAGCCCTTTGCACGTTCCTCCTCCATCATGTTTGCTTACTCTGATGTCACATTTGAAAGTTTTCGCAAGATTTCTCGTAGGGCTGGGTGATAAATCGAAAATTTTTCGTTATCAAAATTTCTGACTCTAACCAATATCATTTTTCCCACGTCAATAAATTTGGTCATTAAAAAAATGAAAAGATGTGTGTAGGTTGGCGGCGGTCATGCCCCTTTAAGAAGCTGTATCACCTCGAGTCACATGACAATGTGACTAAACGTAATACACGTGACAGCCCCATCTAGTGGACAACTTTTGTTTTTGCACATACATGCAGTTATCGTCCATTTATCGTTATGGAGGTGAACTCCTCAATATACCGTGATATTGATTTTAGGTAATATCGCCCAGCCCTAATTTCTCATCTAAATGGAGAATGTTCATGTGGCCTGTAGTTTTTGTTGTGGACCACACACCGTAGGATGAAACTGTCCTATCCGTGGCTGTTCATCGCCATGTGGGGTCTCTCACGTTTTGAACCGGGCCTAAGTAACCAAAATCAGCAACCAGTTTGTTTTTACAGCCAATACTTTCATTATTGTACACAGAATAAACTCATGGATCAGAAACATGTTTACATTCCTCAAGGAAGCACTGAAACTGACAGCTCTCTCACACACACACACACACACACACACACACGGATGAGAGTGGTCAGACTGATTTGTCTGAGCGATACTCTTTCTCAGTTCTGTTCTGCGGGACGAACACATGGATCCAGACAAAAGTAATAAACTGCTGTAATTCTGTCAGCCAGCTGAGCTGATGAGAGCCTGTGAAGTGCTGCAGGATGTAGTTTAAAGTCACCACGTCAACGCTTAAAGGCTCTGCCTTCGTGGGAGGTCGTAATGGTTACTGGAAGTAACTTAGGTGATGAATTTGTTTTAAACCTCAAAACACAGAGGAAACACGGGAAAACCATTTATTTAAGTTGTTGTATCTGCATTTACAAAACTGGTACAAAAACATTATAACCACACTGAAGATGTTCATTCAGTGGTTTTATCCACAGGAAAAACTAAATTTAAGTATAAATAAAGCCTTATAGACGAAACAGTCATCTAAAAATAAGAATCTAATAATCTCAACTAATAAAAATTAATTGCGAGAAAATTCTTCATCAGTCAGGTTAAAATAGACCCATGTCTTAAAAGAACATCTCTGTAGGAGGAATTCTTGTCATGTGCGATAATATCATTTTAAATTAAATGTGAATTCTGTGTTTTAAAATAGTAAATTTCCATATCTAACTGGAAGTGATGACTTCCTGCTTTCTCCTGGACCTTCACTTGACGTACGCCAGATCGTCAACAACAGTGCTTGTTTTTGCTCTGAAATGTGATTTTATAAAAATACTTTAGCTTTATTTTTAGAAACCGACACCCTGATTCACCTTTGACTACATGAGCGAGCACATCCTGCTTTCTAGTGTCACCTGTCACCTGTTTCAGTATGTGACAAACTGACTTAAAAAAACAACTCATGCCTTTGGAGCTGCTCTACAGATCCTTCATCCCAGAATATCTTTATAAAAAAAAAAATCCACATTTTATTAAATGTTAAAGCCCACATGATAATATCCAAAAACACACCGGAAGGGTCAATCCAAAGCCCGGCTCTGAAATAAAACTCTCCAGAAGTTCTTAGGTTGAAAACATCATCCAAACACTTCTTTGATAAATGTGTCTTTAGTTTCAGATAACTTTAATAGTTGAGAGTGACAATAGATCATTTGAAAGCCGGGCCCATTCACCACAAAGATTTAATTTAGATTTCCCTCAGGTTCTGATAAGCTCAGCACTATGCAGACGTTTTAGGATGACAGTCAGCTCCTGCACAGCAATTTTCTGTTTGAATATGCAGACAAAGGAGAAGTGGTTAGACTTTAAAAGTGTAAATTAGATTTCTGCTGAGATATGAGGGCTCTGGTATAAAATATTTCTCTGTGCAGATAATGTAAAATGTTATAACGTTGTGTGTGTGTTGCTTTATGTTCTCACAATATGTTTATGTAACCTTAATAATCTTGAAGAATGTCTTGCCCTGAACTAAACTATGAACGTGTGTAATTTTAGCACTTAACACATTAGTAATGCAGTGACTTTGTTGCTCTGAGAACGGGGATGAAGCTGTAAAATGCTCCGGCTCAAGCTGTCTTCCTCACTCACATCTCCTCACACAGCCTCACGATCCAGGAGGCAGCTGACCCATCTCCATCTTGCTGCAGTGTCGTTGGCTAAGGCCCGGTTCACACAGCAGGATTTTGTTGTTGGCCAATTTTCCAACCCTGAGAGACCCCACACGTTGCGATAAAAAATCCCAGATGTGACAGTTTTGGTCCTACAGTGTGTAGTGTGCAGCCACACGACAAAAATTACACACCAACGATTCTGCGGCCGGACAGGAAATCTTGCAACATCTCTTGAGATCAAACATGACTTAAATAAACATGGTGGAAGCATAGGCGTCATTTTAGCCAGGGACACCAGGGACACCAGGGACACGTTTGTTCCTGTCACATTAAAAGGTGAAATATCAATAAAACTGGGAATTTAATGATGGATATTAGTGACCACCTACCTGTTTTAGCAGTCTTTAAATACAAGCATTCCATAAAACAAAACATCACTATAAACTACAGAAGAGACAAATCAGTTAAAGCCATGGAGGCATTAAATAAAGATTTTAATAAACAAAATTGGAAAGAGGTATACGTCAGTGACGTCAACGATGCATACACATCCTTCATGAAAATACTGTTAAAATCATATAATGATAACTGCAAATTAACCAAATCTACAGGTAAAAGGGGAAACCAACCTTGATGAAAAAAAATGTAAGAATGAAGGTTACTGCAGCCCATTTTCCAAACACACAAGTTATTTTCTTACTACCATTCTGTGAGCTTCATGGTTGTTACCAGATATGGATCAGCACCAGAATATTCTAGATGACGAGTGAATAGAATAGAATAGACTTTATTGATCCCATAGTGGGGAAATTCACTTGTCACAGCAGCACCATCACTCAAAGGGTAATTAGAAGAAGATAAAAACAAGGATACATGTATATACACATAGGCAGTAATCTAGTATTGTAATCTTAGATCACTAAAAACCACAAATAAAAGATGAAAACAAACTTGGTACCAGCACTATGCAGCATACTGTAAGAGACACAGACAACAATGTGAATCCGGTATTGCACAAGTCATATAGCCTGGCAAGCCATCCTGTATATGTGAATATACAGTGTTGGGAGTAACGCGTTACAAAAGTAATTAATTACTATAATGCATTGCTTTTTGCTGTAACACAGTAATGTAAGGCATTACAGGAAAAAAATCAGTAATATTTTACTCGTTACAAACATCAGTAACGCGCGCATTACATCGCATTTTTAACCAGGAATCAATTAGTGGGTTTTCTTTAGGGTTCTAATTACAGGTAGCCTGAAAAATGGTCCAGTTTCCATATGACATTATTTATATGGACTCTCAACGCACCAGGACTTCTTTTGAGCAGAGAGGGTGAGCGCTGATGGTTTATGTGCTCCTGGCTGCGTGTGTGCTGCGACCACAGTAACATTCTCAAAGTCACGCCACCAAAAGAAAACAACACTCGATCGTTCATGTCCGCTTATATTCTCGTATTCTCTGGTACTTTTATTCATTCTTTTATTTGTGCCTGATGCGCGCTGCCTCAGCAGAGCTCATCTCTGCCCCAGTGACATTCTCCGGCTGGACATACATCCATTACTTTATGTTTGTGAAGAATAAGGATATAAAGATCATTGTAGTCAAATGCTCTTTGAGTGCTACAGCTAAAGAACTGTTGTTATATCTGACTGTTTTAACCACAACCCCTAGCCCAGTTAGATACCACGTCACCTTCTACTGGATGTGTAATGAGCTAATTGAGCGTCATGAGTTACATTTAGATTCCCAAATCCATATTTGCAGTTATTTTGGTGCGAGTAACTTAAAGTAATGCAAAAGTATTGTAATGCCTTACATTTTAAAACCAGTAATATTGTAATGTAATGAAGTACTTTAAAATGAGAGTAACAAGTAATAAATAATGCATTACAGTTTTGAAGTAACTTGCCCAACACTGAATATATAGTCTGGCCATGACCCAAAGACAGAACTCAGTCATGGGGCGGGATCTACGGTTGTTTTACAAACTGTCTCCACACGCTATTGGCCAAAGAACAACATGACATACTTACCGCTACGGATGTCAGTTAACAGGACAGTCCACCATACACTGTTGAAGAAGACACAAATACATCCTTTTTCTAAATAAAACAAAATAGCTGTGGACAGCCTCAGCAGGCTCAGTCTTGTGCCTTGCCATTCGCAGCGCTCTATCGGTTTGGTGGGCGAGATGATGTGACAGAGCAGAACAACTAAGATGGCGGCGGCTTGTTTGAAACCGCTTTGGCAATAACTTTGGATTATTCAGACTTGGTCTTTCCTTTGAGTCAAGAGCAGATAGAAAAAGGATGTATTTGTGTCTTCTTCAACGCGTTTACATGGGCAGTATCAACATCTAAGTCGATCCTGGTCGAACTTATGATAATAAGCTGCGAGTCTTTATCCTCGTTTACATGCGCTTTAGAAACCCGACCTCTCAAATGGAGTTCGTTCCACTCCGGTACAGTAGGTGGCGACATGCGCCCTTTCATGTCGGGCATTGTTCCGGTTAGCTTGTAGCAACACAACTTGTAAACAAACGCTGGCGGGAGTAAATGAGATGGAATTGAAACAGGATATGCACCGTGGATGAAAGAATGGACAACAACAATGCTGCAGCACAGCTTATTGGTTCGTACTGCACTGTTAGATGTCGTTACGCGTGGTACGTTGTGGCGGTGATATTATCAGACGAGCGCTACTCTGGTCGCGTCACTTCCGGAACGCGAGCGTCTACTCGGTTCAGCTCGGCTGACCCGTTTACATGCAGAAGGAAGTCAGATAACTACCGCATTATCTGGGTGCTTCAGCCCGATTAGAAGACATTCACCTTCAGCCAGACTAACGCGTTTACATGCATTTTAAAAAACCGATGTTAGTCTTTTTAGGGCAAAAGTTCGGTTTTCTGATGTGCATGTAAACGCACTGAGTGTATGGCGGACTGCCCCGTTGACTGTCATTGGATTCTGTCACATTCTGTCCTGTCTCCTTTCTGTTCAGTTCTTTGTTCATGTTAATTGGTCCCACCTGCCTCTCGTTCTCCCAATCACTCAATCCCCAGCTCCTCATGTATTTAAACCCTGTCGTTCCTGTGTGTCTTGTTGGACTGGCGGTGTGTTCTCCAGGGGTTGGTCCATGGCGCTGGGAGCGTGTTCAGGCTCCGCCGCCATCTCCCCTGCCACTTCCTGGACAATGCTGCGGGGGCGTGGCGCCGCCCCACCGGACGTCATCTCCAACTCGCCGGTGGGACTGTGCAACCGGCCTAGTGTCTCCCCTCCAGAACCCTCCTCATCTCCGGAGACAGCGAGGGGATCCAGGCAACGGCGTCGGGTATCCAGAGCTGTGCCGCCTACCAGAGAGGCCCCTGCTCTGTGGCCCGGCTTGGAGTCGCAGCTCCCTTCAGAGACTATGTCTGAGCTCCAGCTGCCTCCAATCGTCCTGTCCTGTCCAGTCATGTCCAGTCCAGTCATTTCCATCCCAGCCAATTCCAGACAGAGGTACCGAGCCAACAGAGGACCCAGCTGAGGTTGCTCGCCGGAGAGCGGAGATGACCTGGCTTCGGCCCCTCGTCGGTCCATTCCAGATAAAGACACTGACCCCAGTTCAGTTCAGTTAGTTCAGTTAGCATTCCGGGTGGCTCCATGGGTCCAGTCGGCTGCACCCAAGACCCAGCCAGATCCAGACGAAGCGACTGAGCTAGCAGATGGGCCAACGAAGGTGGCTAGCCTGCGAATGGAGGTGACCCGGCTCCAAGCCCTCGTCGGTCTTCTGGAGTTCCAGAGCAAGACGCTGTCCACCCTGGCGTTCCAGCCTCCTCAGAGACCCAGGCCGGGTCCCAGGATTCTTCAGCGACCCAGGTTGGGTTCCAGGCTTCTTCACCAGAGTCTCGGCCGCCGCTCGAGCTCCAGGCTTCTTCAGAGTAAATGGTAAATGGCCTGTATTTGTATAGCGCCTTCTTAGTGTTCTACAACCCCCCAAGGCGCTTCACAAGACAATCAGTCATCCACCCATTCACACTCACATTCACACACTGGTGGGGATGAGCTACGATGTAGCTACAGCTGCCCTGGGGGGCACTGACAGAGGCGAGGCTGCCGAGCACTGGCGCCACCAGTCCCTCCGACCACCACCAGCAGGCAAGGCGGGTTAAGTGTCTTGCCCAAGGACACACAGCAGCATTCTCTGGCCGGAGCCGGGATCGAACCTGCAACCTTCCGATTACTGGACAACCCGCTCTACCTCCTGAGCTACTGCTGCCCCAGAGGATCAACCTGTGCTCCAGGCTTCTTCTTCAGAGAGTCAGACGCCACCCGAGCGCCAGGCGTCTTCTTCAGAGGATCAGCTGGTCGTCCAGTCATCTCCAGAGACCCAGCAGCCCAAGCGCCGGCCTGCCCCAGAGACCCAAGAGCCCGAGCTTCTGCCTGCACCAGAGACCCAGCAGCCCGAGCGCCGGCCTGCCCCAGAGACCCAAGAGCCCGAACTCCGGCCTGCACCAGAGACCCAGCAGCCAGAGCGCCGGCCTGCACCAGAGACGCAGCCGCCACTCGAGCCCCAGGCTCCTGCACCAGAGACTCAGCCGCCACTCGAGCCCCAGGTTCCTGCACCAGAGACTCAGCCGCCACTCGAGCCCCAGGCTCCTGCACCAGAGACTCAGCCGCCACTCGAGCCCCAGGCTCCTGCACCAGAGACTCAGCCGCCACTCGAGCCCCAGGCTCCTGCACCAGAGACTCAGCCGCCACTCGAGCCCCAGGCTCCTGCACCAGAGACTCAGCCGCCGCTAGAGCCCCAGGCTTTGTTACCAGAGACTCGGCCGCCGCTCGAGACCCCGGCTGCAGAGTCCTGCAGAGGGTGGATTCGAATCTAAAAAAGATACTTTCCTCTGTGCATTGACAGAGCTGACATTCGCCGTGATGTAGATGGAAATATGTGGCCAGACAGACGGGAGCTTGTAGATGTCCATGATTGATCTGCAGCACCGTCTGTTTTACAGGATTTTCAGTTTCAAAACTACTACAGTATGGTTTACTGAGCCAAAAGGTGTTTATTTTTTTGTAAATGGTTTTCTTCCAGTTGCACAACGCTGTGAAAAGTTGTAAATATATAGTATAAAGTAAAGTGCATATTCATTGTCTTGATTTTTATTTACTTCTAAATGCCATGCATGGTATATAATGCTGTCTCGTCTTTACATTGGGAAGCACTTCCAGAGTAATCTGTCACAATGACAACATGACCAAACCCTTTGACTTGTTTTAAGATGCTGGTGTCATAACTTGTCATTTTGACAACACTGACACTTTCATTGACATAAATATTTGCTTTTGAAGAACAAATCATCCATTTTGATTAAGGGACTATCTACCATGTTTTGCAGATCGCACTAATTGTTTTGAGAAATGTCTTAGCAGTGATGCAAACTTTAGTACTGTTGTGAGAAATGCACCAAAGCTAAAGAGGAAAACTGTAAGATTGTCAGAAGGGGAGAATCGGGTCAAAAATCTGCATATTAATCTCGCAGAGTGAACCAGGCCCGACACAGAGCTCCACATTGCTCCAGTGTGCTTATCAGTGTGTGGATGTGTGTATGATTAGAAATGCCCTAAGAATAATAAAGAACCATTCAAAAAGCACACCCAGTGGTGCAGTTGAGGGTGTGTGAAGCAATACTCTTCATAATCGTGTATATTTTGCAGCCAACATGAATTATATCCACTTCTAAAAACTCCCAGTTGTGTATCACATTCAGCAGCAAGTCTTTATTTTCCTTTTTATCGCACATAAAAGGTAAAACTCTACCCTGCCTTACTGTGTTTCTATTTTTCACTGCCTTCACATGTTGGTTGGTTTAGTTTAAAATAATTTCCAGCTGAATTTGAACCTTTAACAGTTACTGCTGCTAAGACCTGGGCCCTCATTTATCAACCATACTTACGAACAGATCTGCGCGTATGTCGTGCATGGGAACAATTTTACGCATTGTGTGGAATTTACCAATTTTTGTGTGAAAATGTTCCTAAATACAAGAACAGCTCTGACCATGCGTGCGAACAGCATCTAGTGGTAGAACGAGGGAACCGCACCACCGAAGGTCTGTCATCCACGCGTGTTCCTCATCCACAAATTCTTTTACCTAATAAATTATTTTGGTGGAAAAACAGCTGTGTCACATTATTGGTGCTAAAACACCCGTGACCGACAGGAATCTGAATGGCTGATTTTGTGTTATTTTGTAATCACAATTTTAACTCTTTCAATCATGTTTTAAATAATTTTGAATGTATTTATTTATTATGTTTTAAATTAATTTAATTATTTTGTCCTTGTGAAGCACCTCGTGATTTTGCTTGAGATGCACTATATAAAAGATTGTTTCTTATTATTATTCTTATTATTGAAGGATTTAGCAGAGCAGAGACTGAGCTCGAGGCTCCCAGATTCCGCATTGGCTTTGCGGCAAATTGGCAGCATTGTTTTATAGAAAGGGCTCATCAGCAAAACAAGTATAAGCATTTCCTCCATATCCAGCTCCGTCTCCGTTTTGTTTATTTTTCCGTCATGCAGACAGGAGGCTGCCACCTTGGAATCACGTGAGGGGAGAACGCGCTGTGATTGGTCACTTGGAAGATTTCAGCTCAGCCGGCTGCTCACGTAGTGCGCACACGGCGAGTTTCTGACCCCCGTGGGGCAGAAAGTATCAAACCGGTTTGATTTTCACCTCAGCGTCTCGTGAGGCAGAAAACTAGGCGCACACTGCGAGTAATCTGCTGAGCAAACGGCCTCGAATGACCGGTAGCTCAGCTATTGGCTCTCGGCTTAAGCTAGTGTTAGGTGGCAATATATTGGTCTGCTCAACATAATTGCGTAGACCAGTGAAAATGCTCCTTATGAACCTTAAAGGTCCTCTGTGGGATATTCATAGAAATCATGGTAAAAATTGCAACTCTTTAGCGCCATGCAGTTCAGAGTAAGTATTGCAGCTACGGTGGCTCACTCAAAAAGGCAACAACTCCAGCGTTCACTCCAGCCATCTGGTTCGTTTTTTTATAAAAAAGCATGAGATTGATTTATTTCCAATCTCTGTAGCCTAACCCACACAAAGCATATAACTACTCCACCAGTTAAAAAACATTTTTTAATGACTGTTCACTCTTAATGCATAATGCCACACGCACCCCCCTCCCCCCGACGAGACGACGCACACACCCATCACCCCCCCCGCGCGCACGACGACGCTATTAGCCACCCCCCTCAGTCAACAAGCATCACGGCTGTAAACATTTCAAGGGGAAACACTGCTGTTAGCTGTTGTATCAACCTACCAGTCCTGAAGGAAGCTAGCATAGCTGTCACCGATTCACACATGGAGGAGGGGTGGCATCAGCTGTGGCGTCCGGTGTCATGTGGATCAGAGCAGCGATGTAAACAAGAGTCTGCCGGTTAGCCATCAGCTGATTGTGGCACACTGTGTGCGCCGCAGTGAAGATCGAGATGGAGCTAACATCAACCACTGGCTGTTTAGCGATCGGATAGCCGATGAGGTTTGGCTGGAGCCGGGGACACGCTGTGGAAATAAAGTACCGGTAACTAATGCTAATGTGGCTACCGGCTAGCAGATGACCACTGAAGCGTGTTGGGAGAGACACGGCAGGCTGCGGTAAGAGAGGAGACTTTAATAGAAGGAACTTTCTTGAAGAAGGACTTTGGAACTGATAGTTGGGACCGGATTGGGAGCTTTATTATGAAGAAAAGACGAATGATCAGCTGAGGTGAGTCAGGAACAACACTTGGAGGCTGGTGTCTAGCTGTTGCGGACGGGGTTCTCATCATATGCAGCTGCTGAGTGTTGGAAATCAATAAGACCTGACATATTTGATGTGTCTTTTGATTTCATTGTTTGTTATTCAAACTAACAAAGTTACAGCAACGTGTAGCAGCTAGTCTCTTCTTAGTTGCATTGTCAGACGCCATGCTTCCACGGCGCACTGCTGCCCTCTGCTGTTTCTTTCAGGTTACAGTCATAGTGCAAACGCATAACTCAGAGCTCGTATGTCCCTAAATAGCTACCATATTTCAAGATGGAGGATGACCATGGAGTGTCGACCACAATTTATGTATTAAAAATGTAAAATTTGAAGCCGAGAGGAATATTTAGAATTGATGTTGGTGAGAAATATTAATGAAAAAGGACAAGTTTGTGCACTGGATACACAGAATTTGGTAGTAAACAGGTAAAAATATTACACACTGGGGCTTTAATCTATGTCTGTGCATTCATTTTCTCCACAGAAGAAACACCCCACTCGTCCAGAGAGGCACTAAACTAAAGAGGAACTTACTAAAGCAGCTCTCAAAAGGAAGTCATCCACTGAAGGTTCTTTGCCCACACCCTCCAAGCAAAGCAAGCTGTGGGAAACTCGAATTCATTGTCCAAGGCTTGCACCCACCACACATTGTTCAGCAACACGGCTTCATTGATCTTGTGGAGCATCTTCAGCCAAATACAAACGTCATGACACGCAATACTGTTGTAAACAAAGTCACAAAGGCATCTGCAGAAATGAAAAATGAAAGCTGACCTTAGTGAAATTGAGTTCATTACAACAACAACAGACTGCTGGACAGCACACCGTCGTGGTTTCATTGGTGTTACTGCACATTGGTTTAACCCCGACACCATGCAAAGGTCCTGTGCTGCCCTGGCATGCAAGTAACTTAAAGGGCGGCATACTTTTTCTGCCCTGGCTGGTGCCCTAAACGATATCCACACAGAATTCAATATGGGAGAGAAGATCGTTCGCACTACAACTGACAACGGCTCAAACTTCCTGAAAGCCTTTAGAGTTTATGGGCAGACTGATGACGAGAACCATCCTGAATCTGTAGGGAGGGTGATGAAGAAGATGGTGGCTAAAATGATGATGATGATGATGATGATGATGAAGAGGAGGAGGAAAGAGTTGAGAGTGTTGAATTTGTTGATGCTGGAGCCCTGTTGGATGAAGATGACTACATGGAATTCCAGCTCCCCAATCACCATCACTGCGCCTGCCACCTCCTCAACTTAGTGTCCACAGTAGATGCTTCAAAAGCAGAGGTCAACCCATTGTACAAGCATGTGTCAAGGTCCACATTTGCCCAATGCTTTAGCCCATGGAACAAAAGTTCAAGATCAACCACAGCATCTGAAGTAATTGAAGACCACTGCAAACTCCAACTTGTCAGGCCTGTTGCTACAAGGTGGAATTCACTCATCTCATCTGTAGAAAGAAGAGTGAGAAGAGAACAAGGCGAAGGAGCTCTTGCAGCTGTCTGCAGTGAACTAGATACACCCAAGTAAGTGTTTGTTTTTCTGCCTTTCAGTTAAAGAAGTAATTAACAGTAGATTAAGTCAATTTTATACTTTGAATGCTGTAGAACACATGTATTCACAATACCAATTTACAGTCCCTATTTTTTCTATGGACGTGATTTGTAGCAACACAACATTTCTAAAAGTTTCAGATGACAATTTATTTTACTCCTGTTGTAGGTGCTACATCAAGTGGGTTAAATGTTCCATGTTGTGTTTTTCTTTTCGTTTTACAGGTTTGCTCCAGTGGAACTTGCATTTCTTGCAGAATATGCAAAGACAATGAACCCAGTTGCAAATGCACTTGATGTTCTCTAGGGAGAAACCAGTGTGGGGACCACCCAGGGTGGTCCCCACCATAACTCTACTAAGGACCAAGCTACAGCAACTTCACACTACCTCCAAGTTCTGTGAGCCTTTGATTGCTGCACTTCTTTCAGGCCTTGAAAAAGGCTTTGGTGAGATGCTTGCAAATCCGGAGCTGATAGCTGCAGCCATTCTAGTTCCCAAATTCAAGAACCGCTGGACGAGTGATGAAAATGTCCTCAAACTTGGTAAGTGTCTCACTTCTCGACTTCCACTTAAAGTAGCAATCCAGAGTTTTCCCCTTTCAGGAATTATGTATGATTTTTCAGAAATCCGTAAAAAGTGAAAAATCCGTGATTGTCTTATCATGTAGTGTGATATAATGTAAGCAATACGTCTTTTTTTTTGCTAAGCCCACCCCCTGCCCCGTAAAATCTATGCAATAGAAAACTGAGCGCCGACCAGAACTAACCAATAGTGTTAGACTACCGCTTACGTGCTTCAAATTTAAGGAAGTACCTCGGCTGATGCAGAGTTGATGAAATCCGTGAAGAAGACCGGCCCACTTGAAAGGAGCCAGCAGTTGGATGCGTACCTTGGGGGCCCAGGAGAAACATTAGAGGTGCTGGAGGTCATCTTCCCCAGCATCCTCCTTTCACATGTCTCCTCAACTGTATCCAGTGGGCAGCCCAGAACTGAGCTAGCTTTGTTAACTAGCTTGTTCAGTTTCTTCTCGTCTCGGTCAGAGCTGCCTGCACCCCAACAGACCACAGCAGAGTGGATAACAGAGCCAACAACAGAGTGATAAAAGAGTTTAGCAGCTGGGAATTAACTCTGAAGGACCTCAGCCTCCTCATGAGATGGAGTGTGTTGGAACCCAAGTTTTTTTCAGTTTTTATTCGTGGTTTTGGTGATCGAAGGTTACAACACTATTTTATTTTTTATATTTTTCTTCTAATTATCCTCTTGAGTGATGGTACTGCTGTGACAAGTGAATTCCACAACTGTAGGATCAATAAAGTCTATTCTATTCTAATAGCATTTTTTCCCTTACATTACTTCAACTTTTTTACTTTAAGTAGTTTTGAAACCAGTACTTTTATACTTTTACTTGAGTAAAAAGCTTGAGCTGATACTTCAACTTCTACAAAAGTCTTTTAAAAACCTTGTATCTATACTTCTACTTGAGTAATAAATGCGAGTACTTTTGATGCCACTGGTGAATGGACACGAGCACCTGAGTATGCACAGGTGGAATTTATCATCAGACGATTGCAGAGAAACATGCGTACGAGTGGCCACTGCATGTTTCATAAATCATCGTCGAGAGCGACGGAGAGCGCAAGCTTGTGATTGGTCAGGACACCGCTTCTTATAAATACGTCAACAGAACTGCCATTGCCGCCTCAAAACAGAAAGAGAACTGAAGATATTGAGCGGCACACAGATTGAAGAACGCCTCACAGAAAAAGTCCGAAAATATGAAAGTTTATTTATCCATGACTGCTGGGAACGTCTGGCAGAGTCTCCCGTCAGAAGGAGCTTCAATTCCCACCTCCGACAGAACTTCGAACACGTCCCGGGGGAGGCGGGGGACATTGAGTCCGAATGGACCATGTTCCGTGACTCCATTGTCGAGGCGGCTGACCGTAGCTGTGGCCGCAGGGTGGCCGGTGTCTGTCGTGGCGGCAATCCCCGAACCCGCTGGTGGACACCGGAGTTTAGGGATGCTGTCAAGCTGAAGAAAGAGTCCTATCAGGTCTTTTTGGCCTGTGGGACTCCGGAGGCAGCTGATAGGTACCGGCAGTCCAAGTGGAATGCGGCTCGGGTGGTCGCAGAGGCAAAAACCCGGGCATGGGAGGAGTTCGGTGAGACCATGGAACAAGACTTCCGTACGGCTTCGAGGAGATTCTGGTCCACCATCCGGCGTCTCAGGAGGAGAAAACAGTGCACTACCAACACTGTTTACAGTGGGGAGGGTGTGCTGCTGACCTCGACTCGGGACGTTGTGAATCGGTGGGCCGAGTACTTCGAAGACCTCCTCAATCCCACCGGCAAGTCTTCCAGGATGGAAGCAGAGTCTGGGGATTTTGGGTTGGGCTCTCCAATCTCTGGAGCTGAGGTCACTGAGGTGGTCAAAAAACTCCTCGGTGGAAAGGCTCCGGGGGTGGATGAGATCCGCCCGGATTTCCTTAAGGCTCTGGATGCTGTGGGGCTGTGTTGGTTGACGCGGCTCTGCAATATCGCGTGGACATCGGGGGCAGTTCCACTGGATTGGCAGACCGGGGTGGTGGTCCCCCTATTTAAAAAGGGGGACCGCAGGGTGTGTTCCAACTACAGGGGGATCACACTCCTGAGCCTCCCTGGTAAGGTCTATTCAGGGGTTCTGGAGAGGAGGGTCCGTCGGATAGTCGAACCTCGGATTCAGGAGGAGCAATGTGGTTTTCGTCCTGGCCGTGGAACACTGGACCAGCTCTATACCCTTGGGGGGGTCCTGGAGGGTGCGTGGGAGTTCGCCCAACCAATCTACATGTGTTTTGTGGATTTGGAGAAGGCGTTCGACCGCGTCCCTCGGGGGGCCCTGTGGGGGGTACTCTGGGAGTATGGGGTACCAGGCCCCTTGATACGGGCTGTTAGGTCCCTGTACGACCAGTGTCAGAGCTTGGTCCGCATTGCCGGCAGTAAGTCGGGCTCGTTTCCGGTGAGAGTTGGACTCCGCCAAGGCTGCCCTTTGTCACCGATTCTGTTCATAACTTTTATGGACAGAATTTCTAGGTGCAGTCAAGGTGGTGAGGGGATCCGTTTTGGTGGCCTAAGGATCAGGTCTCTGCTTTTTGCAGATGATGTGGTCCTGTTGGCTTCGTCAGAACGTGATCTCCGGCTTTCGCTGGAGCAGTTCGCAGCCGGGTGTGAAGCAGCTGGGATGAGAATCAGCTCCTCTAAATCCGAGACCATGGTCTTGAGTCGGAAAAGGGTAGAATGCCTTCTCCAGGTCAGGGACGAGGTCCTGCCCCAAGTGGAGGAGTTTACGTATCTCGGGGTCTTGTTCACGAGTGAGGGAAGGGTGGAGCGTGAGATCGACAGGCGGATTGGTGCTGCATCTGCAGTGATGGGGGCGTTGTACCGGTCTGTCGTGGTGAAGAGAGAGCTGAGTCGAAAGGCGAAGCTCTCAATTTACCGATCGATCTACGTTCCTACCCTCACCTATGGTCACGAGCTTTGGATAGTGACCGAAAGAACAATATCGCGGATACAAGCGGCCGAAATGAGTTTTCTTCGCAGGGTGGCTGGGCTCTCCCTTAGAGATAGGGTGAGGAGCTCGGTCATCCGGGAGGGGCTCGGAGTAGACCCGCTGTTCCTCCACATCGAGAGGAGCCAGTTGAGGTGGCTCGGGCATCTGATTAGGATGCCTCCTGGACGCCTCCCTGGTGAGGTTTTCCGGGCACGTCCAACCGGGAGGAGACCCAAAGGAAGACCCAGGACACGCTGGAGAGATTATGTCTCTCGGCTGGCCAGGGAACGCCTTGGGATTCCCCCGGAGGAGCTGGCCCAAGTGGCTGGGGAGAGGGAGGTCTGGGCTTCCCTCCTTAAGCTGCTGCCCCCGCGACCCAACTCCGGATAAGCGGGAGAAAATGGATGGATGGATGGATGAAGGAAAACAAAGATACGCAGCAAGCGTTTTATTCGTGGACGGAAATGACAGGTAACGTGGGTTTAGAGGTGCAGATCGCATAAAGAGGTGGAGGAGAATGAGGGACAAATTCATCTGTGTTAAAAAGTCTCTAAAGTACATTAAAACAATCTAAACAGTAGTAAATACACTATCTTGGACTGGATACGTGACTGTAATTGTAAGGATGGCTTGCGTAGTGGTTCTTTAAGGTCGGGACACCATGGACAGACTTCGGTCAGAGAATCTTTAATCAGTTTATTTGATGAACTGGTGTGGTTTTTTCACTCCTAGAACGCACACCGGACAACAAAACGAGGTAAATCCCCGTATTATGTAAGCAGGCTGCAGTGTAAGTCCATGCTGAACGGAGCAGCTGAAGCTTGTGTCGGCTCCAGCAATGATGCGTTCAGGGACGCTCGGAAATGCAGAATTTCAAAATAAAGGCGCATATAGGTACGATCTTTTTACTTGGATGCTAGCGGTCCGGATTCACTTGTCTTTTCCGGGGTACGTCTGAGTACTACAAGCCGTGATGCTCGAGGGAGCTGTGGATCTTTTATTACAGGGGTGCCCAATCCTGGTCCTGGAGGGTCGGTATCCAGCACATTTTAGTGGTTTCTCTGTTCCAACACACTTGATTCAGTGGTTGAATCACCTGTGCAGCAGCTCACCAAGCTCTGCAGAAGCCTGCTAATCATCTGCTGATTGAAATCACGTGTGTTGAAGCAGAGTTAAAACTAAGACCTGCTGGATACCGGCCCTCCAGGACCAGGATTGGGCACCCCTGCATTATTAGGACGACTTGGCCAGTAGATAGCGCTTTACCATCCTTCCTCTATTTACTACGCTCCTGTAGGCCTGGGAGATAGTGTCTGATGAAAGATGACCAGAAGTGGTCAGCCAGGGCTTGGATATGCCTCCAGCGTCTTCTTCCTAAAGCATTAGGATCATAAATGGCTTGAGGAAGTGACGAGTCATGTCGTTCCATAAGGAGGAGGTTAGGTGTAACTGGGTCCAAGTCTGAGGAATCAGAAGACAGAAAACCCAGGGGCTTCAAGTTCACGATACCTTCAACTTCCACCAGAACTGTCATCAATATAGGCTCCGGGACTGTCTGATCCTGGAGAATGACCCTCAGTGCAGTTTTAATCGATTTTACTTCCCTTTCCCACGTTCCACCAAAGTGGGGTGCACTTGAAGGATTGAAGTGGAAGGATATCTGTTGCTCTGCAAGTGTGTCCCTCAGTTGCGGTGCCATGGCAGCGAATGCCTCTCGTAGCTCCCGCTCTCCACCAACAAAGTTGGTACCGTTGTCCACAAGACGTTCAAATGGCTTGCCGTGACGGGAGATGAATCGTCTCAGCGACATCAAAAAGGCATCTGTGTCAAGACTTTCCAATAGGTCCAAATGCACTGAGCGTGTGGTCATGCATTTATAGACGATTCCCCACCTCTTTTCCATGCGAAGCCCAATCCTTACTTGGAACGGCCCAAAACAATCCACTCCAGTCGAGAAAAAGGGAGGTTTCTGAAGTCGGAGCCGTGATGGTGGGAGGTCAGCCATCTTAGGAATGTTAGGTTTTGCCTTTCACCTGCGACACATCATACATGAATGTTGATGTTTTCTTATGACCTCTCTGCCTCTCAGAATACAATATCTGCGCCTGAGTTCAGAAAGAACCCTTTCTGGACCAGGGTGTAGTAATGACTCATCGGTTGCTTGTATGATTAGCTTTGTCACAGGGTGGCTTGGATCCAGGATGATGGGGTGGATTGTGTCCAAATCCAGGTCTTGTGCATGCTGCAGTCTTCCCCCAACTCGTAGTAACCCTGTGGCTTCATCATATTCTGGTAAAAGGAAGAATTGCCGACTATCTGACGGCAAAGGGCGTGCGGCTCTGACGGCCTTTAATTTCCCTGCAGAGCAGTCCTCTTGAACTTTTTCCAACATGAGTCTCTCTGCTTGTATGAACTCTTCAGCCGTTCCTATAGAGGGTTTGTCAGGTTTGGCCGCCCCATGAAGGGAGCTGTTTCCTGAAGGAGCTGTTTCCATGTTGAGACTTTACTGGGATCTGGAAGTTGGATGGACGAGGCATTGGACACTGTCTCAATAAAGGCACTTTTCTTCAACTCTGTGTTGTCAGGTTCTGACCCCAAAAGAGGCATGGTAGGCCACTGATCATCAGGGAGGTAGAGGAAAGGTGGGCCTTGGTTCCAGCGATGTGGCTGAATCAATTCTTGCAATGTGAGCCCTCGGGTGATATCATCTGCAGGGTTGCGCATAGAGTCCATGTAAAGCGACTGATTAAAGTCTGTCAGGTCCTGTTTTCCGGTGACTCGAGTCCCCACAAAGACTTTATATCGACAGGATTCCGACTTAATCCAGTGAAGCACAGTTGTGGAGTCAGACCAGAGGGTTATATGTTCAGGTGGAATACCTAGTTCACTCTCTGTGATCTTGGCCAGCTGTGCCCCTGTGAGTGCCGCACTGAGCTCGTGACGAGGGATAGAGAGTTGTTTTCTGGGTGCGACACAAGATCTTGCAAACACAAAAGACACATAGATCTGCTGGCTGACATCCACAGTCTGCATGAAAGCCACTGAACCATAAGCATACTCTGAAGCATTGCAGAATATGTGTACGTGGGTAGTGGCGGTGTTACTGTCCACTGTAGAAGGTGCATAGGGTGAGACAACTTAAGGTCCTGCAGGGTAGGAAGCTCTTTCTCCCAGGTTAGCTATCTATCCTGTAGTTCCTTTAGAATGGGATCATTCCAGCCAACGTTCGCCTTCCACATGTCTTGGATAAGAACCTTACATCTGGTGGTAAAGGGCACCATATAAACCAAAGGGTCATAAAGTCTGGCAAGGACACTATAGACATGGCGTAAAGTAGGCACTGAGGCTGGAGTAAGTCAGTGTTTGTACCCCAGCGTGTCATTTAAGCAGTCCCAGCATAGTCCAAGTGCATGTTCGTGAAGATTGTCACTTACTTTGGACAGCCACAACTCACTGCTGGTTGACCGTGCATCAGGTGGCAGGTGTGCAACCACGTCTGGAATATTACTGGCCCACTGACTAGGGGTGGGAATTGATAAGTTTTTATCAATATCAATGGCATTGTTGATTCTGTCTATCAATCCAATTCCTTATCAATTCCCAAGTAGTTCAATAGGTGGCAGAAAATGAATCGCACACAGTTTCCTGCTTTATAACTGTCAGTTTATTTATGATAATCAATTGTACCTGGTATCGTTCAGAAAAATCATTCCAAATGTTCTCCTTTATGCTCCTTGTGAAGGCAGAGTCATCTTCTTGCTGTAGTTTTTGCATGATGGGAAAAATCTCACCACAGGTCGGACTTTAGTCGCTGGAGTCTGAAGTGTGGAGATGTGTAAATAAGGTTGGGTGACCATATTTCCATTTCCAAAAATGCGGACAGGGGAGCTGTGCCTACCGATGACGTCACACTATGGCAACGCCACACAAACCACGTTGGGACCCATTTTTTCCCGGTGTTCTGTCAGAAACACCTGGCTTAGAGCTAAAATTAATATCAGATTCTGCCAACAAAATGGCTCTAGAACAATTCATATGTAAACCGAGGTGTTTTTGCAAACACTATAATTAATACTCCTGGGCAGGGTTTGAATTACACAGAGGATTCTGGGGGAGCCCAGTGACGGGGTGGGGGGGTCTGTTTGCCTTGGCCCCCAAAATGCCCTGATACGGCCCTGGACGTGGGACTGAATTTTGAAGGTGATCTGAGTGAGTTGTATCAAATATATAAATATTACATGCCTATGATTTATTGCTTTATGAAGGTAAGAAGATGTAGTGGAATAAATCTACCAACATTTTCATTTTCTGTCCTGTCTGTCTCTGATCTTCCTGCTTCTCCTCAATCCACAAGAAAAAACTGTTTCCTGGCTTCCTCCTGATTCACCTCGAGTTACTTTTGAACTAAACAGGTCAAATGAATCTACTGGCTGAAAAACAGTGGAGTGTGCGCTGGCGGCTGCGCAGGTGAGGTGAAATAACCTGAGCACAGATGACGCTGCAGAGCGCGTCAGACACGAATAAATGATTTGATTAAAAGACATAAGTACCAGATTATATGAACGGACATGAACGATCGCGTGTTAATTATATTTTTGGTGGCGCCACTTTGAGAACGTTACTGTGGCCGTGCGCAGCTGCCCGGCACGCTTCAATAATCAGGGTACGGTAGAGGCAGGTGTCCACATAAAACGAATGCTCAATTACTTCTGTGAGCAGGGAGCCGGGTGCCTCATGGTCTCTGACATGTTGTTGTAGGGTATAGACTGCACAACAAGGGCTGCAGGTGATGCCAAATGGTAAAACCTGCCATTCAAAAATGCAGGGTTTGGATGCTCTCTGCATATCTTGCCATATGAATCGCAGTACTGGTCTATCACTGGGAAGCAATCGGATCTGGTGGAACATTGACTTTATGTCCCCGCTTATGGCTACGGCGTGGCGACGGAACCGGAGTAGGACTCCAAGCATAGTCGGTCCTAATGTTGGCCCAGGTAGGAGTTGATCGTTCAGTGATTGGCCATTGTAGGAGAAGGAGCAGTTGAAAACAACTCTGTCCTTTCCATTGGGGTGTACCATATGATGAGGTACATACCACGACTCTGTGGTCTTTGCTGCCTCTTCTGCTGAGATCAGCCACGTAGCCTGCCTGGACAAGTTTTCCCATTTCCTTGCAGTAAGAAGCTGCTCGTTCAGGGTCCTTAGCTAACCTGCGTTCAATGCCACGTAGGTTTGCCATTACAGCTTCCGCTAGTGCGTGTAGTGTGGTGGCGGGTTGGCGACGCAGCAGCGGTGTTGCGTAGCGCTGAACAGTTGAGCTCGATGTATGAGTGACAAAGGAAGACCTTTAAGATGTTCATAACGTCATTGAAGAGCTGCTACTGGCTGAGTGTGCTCAGATAGGCTCAGGCTTTCGGCTGTGAAGGCATGTTTGATTCTGTATTTCTTCTTGGGTTTAAACACAGGGGAAACATGGAGACTGACTGCTGAACCTTGGATCTCCTTTACTTCTTGCTGAACAGTTTTCAGATGAAGAATTTCTGGTTGCTTAACAAGTTGTAACTGCTCTACAGCTTGTGTGAGGAGAATCGTCCTCTCTGAGCCATCGTCAAGCACTGCATATGTCTCTAGTGAACGATTACTGTGGTGTAACAGAACCTTTACAACTTTAAGCATGACTCTCTGTGGACTGCTTGGTTGCTCAAGGTACACAGTGGGTTCAGGATTGCTGACCATGAGGATTTTCTGAGATGATTCTTGGACAGAATCGTGAAGAACAGTGAGGTGCTGTTCGTTGCAGGTTTTGCATGGTCGTTTGAGTGTACAGTCTGTAGCTTTATGGTTACGACCACACTTCCAACATCTGTCTCCTTCTTTGATCCACTTGTTCACTTCACTAGCATTCAGCTTCTTGAAGTCAGAACACGAGTTAAGATAATGTTCCTTGTTATTGCAGAATGGGCAATATGGGGTTAGTTTGGAATGTTGCAATTTGTGCTGAGTAGGATATTGCTTGATAGCTGTCTCTTTGGTGGTAAAGAAGACTGATGTGGCCTTATCCTTGTCTTTGGACCGTGTACCGGGCTGTTCTCGCTTTGCAGATGGAGGCCCTCCCGGATAATACAGGGAAGTGCTCCGGTCAGAGAATCTTTAATCAGTTTATTTGATGAACTGGTGTGTTTTTTTCACTCCTAGAACGCACACCGGACAACAAAACGAGGTAAATCCCCGTATTATGTAAGCAGGCTGCAGTGTAAGTCCATGCTGAATGGAGCAGCTGAAGCTTGTGTCGGCTCCAGCGAAGATGCGTTCAGGGACGCTCGGAAATGCTGCATTTCAAAAAAAGGCTTTCGGACAGTAATGGTGGCAGGATACCCCAGAAAAGCGCTATGCCCTCTGTTGTCCTAGTGGGGAATTGCTTTGCAACGCTCCCCAGGTGACAGAGAAGTCTGATAGGAAAACACCCCCGTCAATGCGTGTGCGTTAGTCCACATTCGAGCTGATGGAGAAGTATAAATTAAGATTAAAGGATCACCAGAGCTTTTGTCCCTCAGGGATCGACTCCTAAGGCATTCATTTATACTAGAGACCACAGTAGAATTACTGAATAAACGAGTGAATGAGAGCTTTAAAGACAACGTTAAGATCTCTATGTGAGTTTTAGAACTTGGTCCAAAATCAAGATACATGAAAAAGTCATCTCCAGCTCCAGGGCCCTTTTTCTTTTAATTGGTTTTATTGAGTGAGATAAACAGGGACCGGGTCCATGTTGTATAGTTTGGTAGAAAAAACCCAAAAGTTAAGAAGTGAGATGTAGGCAGAGAGAGGTAGGAACGTCTGTATGAGGGTGTCAGTTCAGACAAAAAGACCCAGTCATGATGTGCTCATGCTGGAGAACAAAGAACTCTGACAGATTCCCTCGGTCTGCTCTGTTGACTACAAACACACACGCACACGCATGCACGCACACACACACACACACACACACTCTCTCTCTCTCTCTCTCTCTCTCTCTATTAGACAGAGACTGACATAAATACACCCACACTCAGTGTATCAGACTGTCTCAAACAAGGGGACATAAAAGGAAAAAACAACAGTTAAGCTAATTATCTAAGAATCTGAACAAAGTGAACCTTTAGCCTGACTTTTAACAAAGAAACTGCAGTAAAGGGGCATTCACTTCAGACTTCAATAACAATGTGACTACACGGAGAAGGTTCTTTTTTTGCTGCGTTTACTCAGAATGTCTTAGGATGCTAGTTTTGACTGTCAGTCACATGTGTCCAACCTTCATTCTGTATCCAGGAGCAACCGTGTGGCATGTAGGGTGGACGTGGTGGTCTACAGGTTCCTTTTAGTCAGGGTCTACGGCAGGGTCAGGGGTATTTACCCCTCATCCCCCGCACCCTTGTGGTACGCTCCATGAGAACCCACAAAGAACAGAGGTGTTGAAGAAAACCCAAACAGAGCCCTGATTGTCACCACCTTGGGCTGAACCCCCACAGCCCAACCTCTAAGTGTTTAAGTCTGGCAGAATGAGTGACTGTCAATGGTGTTCTGTAAATACGTAGATGGGTTTATTCAGACGTCGGAGGGAAATCTGCCTGCTTTGCAGTCCTCTAGCGTCTGTCTTTCCTGTCCCATTCAGGTTTGTATGGGAAAGCCATTTGTGATGTGTCCGACGGAGCGCTGCAATCTCCAGCTCCTTTGACACGGGGGTTGACAGCTGAAACAAGTGAGCAAGCTGGTGGACAGGACAGCCTGCTGAGTGATGACCGTTTTGTATTGGCACTTATTGACCAGAATCAAAGCCCCCCTACAGTGTCACATCCCAGCTAAATGGATTACAGACACATCAGACTGGGCCCACTAGTCCACCAACAAAACTACCTTATTAAGACCTCAGAGCAGCACACTGACCCCGGTGTGACACTGTGAAACATCAAGACCAGAACCATATCACACATGACTCAAAAAGGCTTGCTGTCTGCTTCTAAAGGCCCATTTATGCTCAGTGTTAAACACACCAGCTAAAACATGGATGGAGCAGCCTGTGAAAGTGTCCTTGTGGACAAACACAAACAGCTTTAAACACTCGGATTTCTGAACACAGGACCCAAAACATAGAGACCAACAGTTAGTAGAAAACCACCATGGTTCTGCTTTCTGCAGAAAAACATTCACCGTCCTCCAGATGATTTCACTGTTAATCTTTTGACCTTTTGCATGTTAATGGCTCAAATAATGTATTTTTCACAATGACTGAATATGTTTTAATTCTGATCTGTATTTAGTTATCTGTTTGTGCCAGGCTAGTGGTGTTCAGATGCTCCTGATGATTCTAGTCTCTTGTAGAGGGACTTCAGAGTTCACCTGGTCACTAACACCTGTTAACTCATTCACTGCCATTGACGACTATAGTCGTCAATTGCATTTTTTGACGGGGCGGGCGTCGGAAAGAGCCCCCGCACCGTGAGAACAAACATCACGTGTCTAAAGCAGATCTTCATCCGTGTATGTCACACATCACGTGATCTGGAAGTGGAAAATCAATGGATTACAAGTTTGTTTTGAGACGCTGCTGTGAAAAAAGTGATGCGCCGAACCGGAAATGCTTCTGCAGCTCACGCTTCGACAACAGATTGTGAAAGAACGGATAACGCTAGAAATACGGTGATTCTTCCTGATGTAAGAAATGAGTCTACTCTTTCTTTTGGTAGTTTTGGCGTTTACATGATCATAGAGCACAATGTTCTGTGACTCTTCAAAAAACAGTAAAAACGCTCAAAAACACTGGCAGTCAGGGGCTTTCTGATCAGAAAACGGCTGGCAGTGAATGAGTTAATAACTGGCTGCCTCTATCCTGAAGAAAAAACATCAGTGTTGAAACGTTGGTCCTTATTTGCATAATAAAGCTGGAAATTCATCAATGACCAGCTGACTGATGGATAATAGAATAGAATAGACTTTATTGATCCCACAGTGGGGAGATGTACTCGTTAAGGCAGCACATACACTCAGAGAATAGGGATAAATAATACAGGTAAATACACAAAGGCAGTAGGCTATTATTGTAACCTTCAGCAGTTAAAACATGAATAAAAATAGAAAATTGAGTTTCCAAAAAGAAACATAAATACATAAAGGACACAGACATACTAATGTACATCCGGGTATTGAACACATACTGAATCTAGCACTGATGTTAGCGTGTAACAGGATAATGCCAGTAACAGTTAAACTGTGGAGTTCTACACTGATATACCCTGATTCACCAGCTTTTCAGCTGTCATCTGTTTTCTTTTAATCACAGGACACACACACCCACACCCACACACACACCCACACCCACACCCACACACACACACACACACACACACACACACACACACACACACACACACACACACACACACACACACACACACACACACACACACACACACACACACACACACACACGCACCTGCACCTGCAACATGGTTTGATCTAATGGCCCTGATTTAATGATATCAGTTTGAACTCTGTAAACAATTGCTGCCTGACCACAGAACAAACTCAACACAGCTGAGATAAGTTGATAAGCTGGGAGGAAGTATACGTTTTGTGAAGCTCTTTTACAAAACTATTAAACGATGATCTCAATGACCCAGAACAGCAGCGGGATGCTTTATGAAGGGGCGGTGGGGGTTCTGCAGATCTTAGCTGCTGCTAAGCAATCTCTTGGAGTTTGGAGAGGCAACAAGTGCTTCTGTACTTCTTCATTCCTCCCATCCTCTGTCCGAACCCCCCCCCCACCACCATTAGCTGGCTTTCTCCAGGCCTCTTTGTCAGCGGATTACCGATCCCCCCCTCTCCATTGGGTAAGGTTAAAGCTGGAGCACAAAGTGGAGACCCCCCACACAATGATCTGAATTACAGAGGCTATTTTCTCTGTTGTCCCCCCCCTCACTGGCTTTACTAAATCACTACAGAGCCTGTGGTTTTCCCAGCAGGAATCAATAGCTTTATGCCAAAATCCAGATTTACTCAATCCCTAAAAACGCAACAGTCTTTGTCTTTTGTTTAGTTTAAACACAAACATGTACGTCTGTCCTTGTAATAACCTGCACTGGTAACAGAAACCAAAAAGAATAGCACCCAAACAAGCCTCAGGTGACACCACAGTAGCCCTCACCAGAACAAAGCAAACACACACAGACCATCACTTACCGGTGCGAGGACACAGGCTGTCTCCTCCGCTACAGGTCGGTATCTGTCTCTGGGACAGCTGCCCAGACATCCTATCCGTCTGTCCTGACCTGTGTTTGGGACCATAGGGGGAGCTTAAGTGGCCCACCAAGGGGGTCTCTGGCATTTTGCCCACTCAGTAATGACAGCCAAGCTGCCAGCAGCTAGCCTAACTACTCTCTCTGTGGTGCTATAGTATTGATATTGGATCAGGTTGCAAAGAGCCTGGCAGCCTTTTAATGAGAGCTCAGATTGATCAGGCAGTGGTGACTCTTAATCCTTATTGGCTGTTTTTGCAGGTCCGACCTCCCTCTGATCTCTATTACCGGCTCAGACCAACACACACGCACACACACACACACACACACACACACACACACACACACACACACACACACACACACACACTCACTGAATTAAATAGTTTGGACTACAGGGTAACTTTAAATATTTATATTTGTAAGTGAGAATAATGTGAGTCTCGCTGTGGGAGACCCCTGGCCTGCACCAAGCTCTTTAGGGCCTAGTGGTGCTTCTGATCTATTCGTCTCATTTGGGTTTTAGTCAGTATGCTTGTGGATTACATGTAATTCATGACTAGACTATAAAACTCAACCTTCTTTATTATAACCATACTTCACTACTGCTAAACTATTTTATTTCCTGTTATTATGCAGATAATGCTGCAGCTAAAACAAAATGACCCAATCACCAAAAACCATCAAATTTGAACTGTTAACAATAATTTTCACTGTTAAACTTGAGATTTGCTTTTCAACCAAGTGATTAGAAGCAACAGAAACAAGCTGTTTCTGTGATGAAGAGATTAATATGATGGTTTTAATACTTTAAAAGACAAGACATTACAGGAAAATATAAAATATTTATCTGTCACAACCTAGTCTCACAACAAAACGTGTGAAGACAAGCACCAACTCTACATCTGTTTGATGTTGGTATGATTTGCATGGTGTTGTTTGTAGAGGAAAAAGTGTATTATCATAAAAAGCAGCAGGTCTAAGGCATACACAAAAAACAGGAGTTTTAGGAGCTCAGCAAGGCTGTCAAGTCCAACTGAGCAGTTTGTTAAGGCTTGAAGAGTCCCATCACATCAGCGTTGCTTCAAACAACAGTAACTGTATTTATAACTGCAGGAACGAAGCCAGAATCCCACTGGGCTGCAACCGTCACTGACAAATTCAGAACAGTCTCTACGAGGACGTTTCCAAAATGTGATGAAACATTTGTAAGGGTCATTCATGTTTTAGTGTTCGTTCAAGAAAGTTTACAAGACCAATCTTCTCTCAAAAAAGTCCCAGAGTTGTTTCGACCCCATAAGGAGGATTCTCAGTTTAGTTTCTATGAGTCAGACATGTGAGACAAGGTCTGGAGGGGTCGCCGACCAAATTACACACGAGACATATTTGAGACTCTTGGTGACTACTAACGCCTCACGACCTGTCCATAAATTTTATTTACTTTTTGTTTTAACTTATATTTTATGAGGATAGGGGGAGGAGATCGCTGATTGGTCAGGTTGTTCACCCCGCCCTGAGGGGAAAACTTTCCACAGGCTGGCACAGTGTGGCTCCATCTGTGCCAATTTGTCACGGCAGCAACACACTACTTCCACTGAATATTTTTTTGTTGTCCAACCTTTTAGCCATCTTTGCTATAATTGTGAAATCATCAGTGACAAATAAAGTTAATTGCTTCAAAACCTGACGTAGCAAACGCTACTAGTAGGTTCCAATGTGTGAAACCTGAGCCAATCGAATTGCTTGTTGTTGAGTTTTTTTCAGCTGGCTGGCTTTCGTGTTAACCAATCACAGGGAGAGAATCCACGTAAACAGGAAAATGATGAATGCGGGCGGGCAAACTCTTATATAGCCTTTGGCAAAACAATGCCAGCAAACAGTCTGATCAGCTAAGCTTTTACGTTGGGATGTAGAATTTCACGAACCGAGTGGATTATTTTTACTACACCACACGGATTATGACCATAACCTGCAGGTAAGCCTCATTTTAGCTTTTGGCTTCAGGAAATAGCATGCTGCCTCGTTAGCGGCTAGCACCGCTCCATACGGTTTGAACTGAGTGGAACTTCTTGTTTGTGAGTCTGGGCTTTAATCTAAACGCCGGCTGCTTCTGTGAATATCTTGCGTTGTGTCACTGTGTGTTTTTCTGGATACGTGTAGCGTCTATTTTACGGCCTCACGTTTATTTACAGCTTATGGGTGTTCTGTTTGTAGAAAGTGGATTCTATTGATTAGATTTAGCCTACTCCCCTTAAGCGTGTGTGCAGTTTGTGTAATATATGGGTGAATGGATGAATGTTTTTGTCAAAAACATGCTTAATATATTCGAAAACCTTTTGAATAACTTTGTTGCCGGAAGCGCTACTGTGACCGTCAGTTGTGTGACGCTGATGCTTAAGAATCAATGGTAATTTTGCGTCCCCTAGTGGTGATATGTGGTTAGCGCCCCACCCAAAAAAAAAGTCACCGGCCGCCACTGCTCAAATCATACAAAATAGCAAATACGACAGCAGAGTCATTTGCGTAGTCACAACACAATCACAAAACCAAACCCAAAAAAAAGTCCTGCTAAGCTATCGCTCACCAATAATAGTAAGTATTATAATATAAGTAGACCCAGTGTACACATGCAGACGTTTCCAAATTAGGAGGTTACAGCAAAACAATCACAAATAGGCATTAAATGCTCATGCAGAAAATTTCTAATTTAAACGAATTGAAGAAATGGACCTCAAGTTTGACTTATTCCAGTCATAAGGAGCTTTAACACAAAAGAATCCCCACTTCTGTTCTAAACCGAGGAATAACAAGAGACAGATGATCATTGGATCGAGTTGGATGCTCGGGGATGACAGGAACTAACAAAACTTTTAAGGAAGATGGAAAATCAAAGTGAATACATTTAAAAATAAAAAGCAACCAATGAAATTGACGTCTAGCTTTCAGTGAGTACCATGAAAGGTGTTTGAACATGCGACAGTGATGGGTTCTGAATGGACAACGTAAAACAAAACGACAAACACTGTTGTAGATAACGTCCAGTGAATGAAGACATGTAAAGGAAGAATTCTGATAGATTATATCTGCATGATCAAAAATAGGAAGCAGAAGCTGAGTTACATGAAACGGCTCATAACCGTGTTGATACCACCTGGGGCTGCATGGTGCTGAGGATGGTAGCACGGTTGCCTCAAAGCTAGACAGTTGCGAAACTGAATCCCAGCTGAAGTCTTTCTGTATGGAGTTAGCATGTTCTCCCCATGCATGCATGGGTTTTCTCCCACAGACCAAAAAACAAGTGTTAGGTTGACTGGAGACTCTAGATTGTTCCTAGGTGTCAGTGAGTGAATGTGTTGAATGTGACGTGTAACCATTCAGAAAGCGAGGTGACAAAAACACGCTGCAAGCGCCGCCATGTTTGTTTAGTCCAAAGTTGCGTTTGATCTCAAGAGGTTATGTAAGACTTCCTGTCTGACAGAGAAATGTTTCTGTGTGAAATCAGTTTGGGTGTAGTGTGTAGTTTTTGCCATGCTGCTGCACACCACACACTGTAGGACCATCACTGGTATATCCATGGTTCACGCTTTGAAAACTGGCTGACAATTTAAAAATCCTGTGGTGAGAACCAGGCCTTATGTACTAGCTAAGGTAAGTCAGGTGTAAAAGGAAAGCTGATGTTCCACACGAGTGCTCTAATAAACCAATTCCATACATGTCTCCTGATATTTCCCCTGAAGTTACTTTCATCTGCAAAATAATAATTTTACTTTTTTCATTGTACTTTAAGTCACATTATGTCACTGTTTTGCACATTACCAGTTACTTGGCTATGGTAAAGACCAACTCAATGACAAACCCAGGGCACAGGAGTCACTCTAGTTGAATTGTGGTCAACTATAAAATATGTTTGGTGTCATGAAAATTATACTTTAATGTCTGTTTTGTAGCATGTTTGTTTTTCTGAGAGTGTTAAGTACAATAAGACCTTTAAATCATTCGTCTGACACACACACACACATGCACGCACGCACACACACACACACACATGCACACACACACACACACACACACACATGCACACACACACACACACACATGCACGCACGCGCACACACACACACACACACATGCACACACACACACACACACCTCATCCAGCCTTTCAGGCCCCTCCAGGGTCCCTCAGTGAAGTTTCATTCATGTTGACGTTTACCGTGAAGCCTTTTTACTCGGACCTTCACCTTTGCATCCTCCTCTTTACCTGCCTTCAGAGTCTCATAGTGAGGTCACAGCAGAGGTCTCCTGGATGTGAGTTTTTCCTATTAGTCCTATATTAGGTTCCTATAAGAGAGGCAGCCAGCTGTTGTGATCATGACCCTCTTTCAGACCCTGGACCCCCCTGAGATCTGCCGCAGCGAGGTAACAGGATGGAGGCAGAAATAGAGCCTGTTACTCAGAGAGGAGGACTGTGATTACCTGTCGGCTGAGAGACCATTCCACAGCTGTGCTGGAAATCAGTCACACTGAAATGGGATGTGAAAACCTCAGATACTGAATGTCGCATTAACACGAGTGAAACGGTGCACACTGTGGCTTCTTCAAAATGTCCTCCACACACCTGATGACAACCTGCTGGCCTCTCTTTCACCTGGTTTCTGTTTCCTGTCCCTCTCTTTTATTGAAACGATTCAACAGCGTTCTGATCAAGTTCGTCAACCCTGTGTTGCAATTAGTGTTGTGCCAGAGCAATTTTCCTAATAGGACTAATTAACACCCACAACCCCCAACAGCCAGTTCTGACTGCTGTTCCCACTCGACCACAAACTCTCCTCTGTCAGCTCAGAGAACACATAAAACAGCAACGAGAAGATAGCACCAGCTTTTCAACCATGAAGGGATTAATGGGGACCAAGACCCATTTACTGAGGATCACTCAGAGCAGAAAGGTCAATCAGATTCATGAGAAAATGCTGTGGATGAATGTCTGCGTTTAATGAATGCAGCGCAGAGCCAAGACCACGGATACACTCTCGTACGCATGCAGCAGAAAAGCAATGAAAATAAATGGGGGGGCAGAGTCAATTCATGATGCTCGTAAAACAAACGGTAAATCCACAAAATAAGCAGACAAGTGAGAGGACTACAGCTACATCGCCGTCTTCATCTATGGAAGAGAGAAGGACACTGTTCTACAGCAATCCAGGCCCAGTTATTTATCTGTACGCTGGTTTTCAGGAAACCAGTAGAAGCAAACCTCAGCTCTGGTTGGTGCCTATCACACTTTAGCAACAGGTTTAGTAAGCAGCTGGGTCAGATGGGGCGTGGGAAGTACCTGCAAACCATCATCAAACTGACCTGCTGAATTTCACAACATGTTCATAGCTCACCCATAAGCTGTCCCACATTCTGACTCACAGAAACGAAAACTATTTTGAGACACTTTGGGAAGTGGTTCTCAGCTGTAGCTGTTCATTTATAGCCTAGAAATTTAGACAGATCGTTGCAGAAGGCAAAAGGATTTTGCTCCACAGGTCGGTCTAGCCGCGCTCTATTGGGACCTCAGCAGGTCTACCGTTGGCCCGAACAGTCTTGTGGCTCGCCAATCACAGCACTCCACCTGGATGGAACAGTCAACAGGATGGAACAAGATGGCGCCGGCTTGTTTGAAACAACTTTGGATTTTTAGACTTGGGCTTTTCTTTGAGTCAAGAGCAGATAGAGGTACTCATGTTTATTTAGAAAAAGAATGTATTTGTGTCTTCTTCAACAGTGTATGGTGGACCGCCCCGGTGACTGACATCCATAGCGGTGAGTATGTCATGTTGTTTGTTGTCCAATAGCATGCAGAGACACTTTGAAAGACAATGTGTAGATCCCGCCCCAAGACTGAGCTCTGTCTATGGGTCGTGGCCAGACTATATATTTACATGTACAGGATGGGTTGCCGGGCTAGTTCATTTACTGATCAGACCAGGATTTATCCAAGCAGCTAAGCAAGAGCCTCCAGATAGAAAATCCTGAGGTGATTAATGTGTGTCACTGGGCCAGAAGTTATTCAACCCAGCTGATGCAGTGAGCAGCTTCTCAGCCCTGTCCACACGTAGCCGGGTATCTCCCAAAATGAAGATATTTTTTTACGATTCGGCCTGTCAGCCACATGAAAACGCAGATTTACACAATGAAACAAATCTTTTTAAAAACTCCGGCCAAAGTGAAGATTTGCGTTTTCTCCATTTTCAGCATTTCTTTGTGGACAGAAAAAAACGGAGTTCACGTCACTGTCTGCGACAAAAATGCTGACGGCCCATGTGCGACCTGTGTTTCCACTACAACATGGATGCCCTCAGAGCTGTGCTCACGTTATCAATCGTCCAAGAGCTTTTGGACGCTTGTTGACTTTATACTCAAAACTACATTTAAGAGCAATTCTACCTCCTTATCGGTCCACACAAGCGAGCTAGGCTCCATGTTTCATGTTTTGCTGAAGTTGAGCAGGAAGATGAAATGGATAGTATTCAGGGGAACTACTGCCTCCTACAGGTCTGGCATGCTTATGAATGTGCTTAACAATGCACTTATGCGGTTACGTGTGGATGGAGGTTTTCCTAAAAACGAGGTGGTGTGGACGCTAGTTTTTGGGAGGGCGGATATTTGTCTTTTAAAAAAATCCAGCTACATGTGGACCGTGCCTCAGTCCTTCAACAATTACACAAGACAGTTGTCTAAAGAACCGCTTCACACAAGATGGAGGTGGTAGATCTTGGCAGGAATAATATTCCACCTGGATGAAGCTTAAGGAGTGGGCTTCAAAACAATGCATGCTGTAACCAAAGAAATCCTTAAGTGTGTGACTTACGTCTTGGCTGGCAGTGAGTTAACCTGATTATACTCGAGGCAGGAATCAGGGAACGGAAGAGAAGATGTCGTTTTGAAGAACTAAGATGAATGCTCCTTTCAGCACCTCTGATTGTTTAGGTTCGATGAGTGGTTATGCAAGTGGGTAGAATAGATTGCTTTTCAAGTGAGACACACACACACACACACACAAACACACACACACACACACACACACACACACACACACACACACACATTGGTCACAGCCCGCTGCTTCCTTACAAATGGCGAGCCGACTTCCCAGCTAGCTGATGGGAGCTGACACACAGCAAGAGAATGAGCAGCCACTGTGTCGTTACCATAAAGCTCAGCCTGAGCGCAGAGCGGCCTCTCTGTGTGTGGCGCCGCAGGTTGGCACACTCACAGGGGGCTTTATTGGGGTGCCGTTCTGAGCTTCAGGCACCGTGCCCGATGTTGACAAAGCCTGGTATCGCCTGCTGTCTACCCATTCTGTGTGCACCCGGCGGAAAGAATCAATTAGACCCAGCTCAAAACAGAGCACTTTAATATTTGACTTTTAATCAGAGGGCAGAGAGCGGGCTGGAGCGTGGAAGCAGGAGGGCACTTTCTATTCTGCTGGAGTGGAAAATGAGAGGCAGGAAAAGATGCTCCAGGAACCCTACGGGGTTAATCACATGCCCCATATGAAGACCTGCTGCAGCAGAAACTGCTGCCAACAGTAAGGTAGTCTCTCAAAGGTGTTAAGAGAAAATAAACCTTTGTCACTCACAAGATAACGAAAGCATCTTACGCAACAAAGTGCAAGGAACAGAGGAGGGATGTCATGTCGCTGTAAACAAGTAGAGCTCTGCACAATGAGACACCCTGTCAGAGGAAAATCCAAACTGGTCTTCATTCAGAGGATGAAATGTCCGTTTCAAGGGTTCTCAGCTCTTATCCCACTTTGCCGAAGGCCGTCTTTTCCATCAAGGAATGAGAACGAGAGGTGAATGCCGTCCTCACACTGGGGGGGTTTGAAGTGGAGATCAGCCCTCAAAGAGAATATTTTACCAAAGGCTCATTACTCACCTGTCTGCTCTCGCTGCTGCCACAAAGACAAACCAGAGGTCCTTACATAGCCTGCCATGAAAAGAGCCGGCGCTAAGCAGGTTCTCTGTGAGCGTGTTAACGCACAGAGAAGAGCCCATCACACTTTCACACACTGCTGGTGTTCAGGTGCTAATGAGTCAGCTCTGCACAGCTGTACAGACTCTGCCCACATGTGCTGAGAGCTGCTGCCCAGCTGTTCACATTCACACTCACTTACACAGCAAATGCAGCGCCGTGTCGCAGGAGCCCCGTAACGCTGCAGTACCTCCAACTGCTGGTTTAAACCCCACCAGTCTCTTATCCTGGACACCACATCTGCAGGGTCAACAACAGCCGTCCTCTCGCTCGGCTGGACGAAGCAGCACCCGCCACGCCGGTAAAAGCTAGTTCATAGGATGTTTTAGACACAACAAAGCAGCATGATGCACGACTCTGCTTCAGAGGTGATAAATCTGTTCTGCTGTAGTAAACAAAGTGTTTGACAATAACGGCACTACACTGCTCTTTATTTCCCCTGGTAGGTGTAAAATCCAGAGCAGCAGCAACAATCATCAGAATCTGACAAATTTCTGCTTAGACAGAAGAATGACATCCAGAGACGAGCTTGAGATCGTCTAACAGGATTAATAACGCTCAGAACTCAGTTCTGATTCAATAAGCTGCACAAACTGGTAGGTTTTACATTCATAAAGAAATAATAAACACTTCGAGGTGATAAATACAAGACAATGCCTCCAATGAGCACATCTGGAGACAGGAGGCATAGATGAGATGTGAGTAGGTGGTGAACAGTCTTACCTTCTCCTCTAAACAAGCTGCTTGTGATGTTCTCGTCTCCCACAGAAACCAGCCTCAGACTGCCAAGTTCTGCAAGCAAACGCAAAATGAATGACTATCTGGCAGGAGTCGAGCTTCAACTCAGCCAAAACAGTCGGTCCATTACACCGTTTCACCATTCCAGCTTGTTTAAACAAATCTTCTTTTAATTATGAATCATGTTAGCTTTCTCTCTGTCCCACCTAACAGATGGTCCAGATGCCACTCCTCGACCCCATCCCTGCCCGGTGCGTTGCCTATGGATGATTGTTTAAACCTCAGCAGTGTAGCAGGAAACAAACAAGCACTCCCGTTAGATAAAACTCATGTCTATGAGTGGAACGCCTGAGGAAGCAGGAAATAGTTCAGGAGAAGCTTTAATTAGACCTGTGCTAGAATCAGGATAAAAATGTTCTGACATCTTAAATATTTTAGGAAGCTGAACTCCGATTTGCCGTCTCGTCTGGGAGAAACTAGTGAGAGCAGACAGGTGAGTGATGTGCCTTTGGTAAGGCATTATCTCTCACCCTGCAGGAAACCAGCAGCAGGGATAATAAGTTTGTGTTTGTGCAGCAGCTCAGTCCCTCTACTGTTTTTGAACAGATGCAGCAGAGCCACAGAAACATGACTGCTGTCACACAGCCATCACACACCCTCTCCACGTCAGCGTCGGCCTCCAGGTGTGATCCTGTAAGCTGTGAGGATACCTGAGAGGACACGCTGACAAGAGTAGAGCTGGCTCGTCCCTGCTCCAATTGGACAGGTGTCCCGTGTCTGGGCTGAGCCAAACCAACTTCAGCACGTCCATCACACACCACTCCCACGCTTGACATGCTGCCAGCCACTCCTAAAGAGGGGGTCTTTACACCATCAGAAAGAGAAGACGATTATTTTTGGCCAACGCTGGAATCACATTTAAACGGATCACCCACCGTGCTGTGACACTTAGAGATCACATTTTAAAGAGAGGGGCTCCGTTTACGTCAGCAGGTGGCAGAGCTATTCTCTTTAGTGGGAAAGTTCAGTAAAATTACTTTGATCATACTGCAATGAATAAACTAAAAACAAGAATAGACACCATGTCTAATCGATCACTGTGCAAACCTTTAAAGACGTGGGAGCTAAACCTGAAAGGGGAAAGTGCTTCAGAAGGCTGTATGTGTCATTCAGGAGGAGCAACAAAATAAGATATGGTAAAAAAAAACACTGTAAAACTTGTTGCTGGTGGTGAGGAGGAGCTAAAACCAAAGCTGAACTTTTACTTTCATTGCACATATCTGGGACAAGTACCCAATGCCAATGTTGATGCTCTCTTTGCTGTTCGTAATATATTCCTAGTTCCCTTAATAAATAACCGACATGGGCGTTTGAAGCCAAGGACACGTGCAGAGCAGGTTCTTCAATTGTGACAACGAGACAGAACAACCATGATGTCACTTCATCTGACAGAATTTTTTATGTGGCCAAAAATGACACCTACATGCTCGCAGCGTTCAGCAGACACAGCAGGTTGCAAATTACAAAAATGCCACACTTTCTTTTTCCTTCCAATAAAATAAAGGAGTGACAGATTTAATATAAATAAGCAGAGAGGGGGAGGAAGAAGGGAGGGGACCGGAACGGGTGACAAGCGGTGTGACGAGCGTGTAGCAGCTGAAAGAGAATGAGCCACCTGGCCTTGTCCTTGATGTGAATAAGAGGATGATACATCAAAAAGTGACAGAGCAGAAAGATGGTTATTACCCTGGCAAAGAGCAAAAAAAGAGAGGAAGAGTAAAAGAGGCTATTTATAGTGGTAGAGTAAAAATACACCAGGACTCCATTTGTCATCTCCTCGGTTAAACGTAAGGACATGAATTTCTTGTTCTGGTAAGTTTAGCGACTCACTGGAAAACCTTTATTTTTCTGTATGCAGGAACAAAATCCAATCATCAGGTGAATAAATCTGAGCTGGAATGAGCTCTCTGCTCAGGTTGATCTCAGCGTAGTTTGATCAAAACAGCACGTAAGCAGCAGCCCCAGGCGCTGTGTTGTGCTGATTGATTTCAGCGAGCTCTATTCATATTGATCCTTCATCCCCAGCGCTGCCTCTTCACCAATTAAGAGTTCACTAAGCCATAACTCTTAATTAATAACACCTCGCTGCCAAAAACCTCTGCTGTATTTACTGCTCTGCCTCTGCTGGGTTTTGATTTCCCTTTATCTGCTGCTCCTACGCTCCATTTGTACTAAACAAACAGTAAGGATGGCACTGACGTGGATCTGTGATGAGGTGGATTTGGAGAGCTGTTCAGGTTGATGTACGGAAACGCACCTCGCCCAAATCAATGCACGTCAATCAGCCGCTTACCCTGCAGCCAGGTTTTGCAGATTAGAACGAACTGAGATACTCTGGATGTAGAAATCCAGGATGTGTCAGGCGAGGAAGATCAAAAGATTCGTTAGATGAGTATTAGATCAAACAGTCAAAGCTGTGTGGACACAGACGAGGAGTGTGTAAGAGGGAAAGTGGTTGATATAAAAGGAATTGAAAACCTGGAGTAGGAGCTGAAAAGCTCCCCGACTCAGAATCTTTGTAATTGCTGCATAAATACCATCCAAGGTGCCTCCATTCCTTTCATCTGAGCTTTTGACAAGTCAGGCTGTTGATCTGAACACCTTCAGGGTGCAGCTAGATGAAACTGTTCACAGCCACAGGTCAGTGTTACGCCCTCTAAACCCGTCATCCCACTGCAATGGTACAGTCAGAAAATCCCATTTCAGACATCTGTAATACCAGAAACCTTATTAGG
The DNA here is from genome assembly GCA_006937985.1 of Aphyosemion australe. Taxonomy (NCBI): domain Eukaryota; kingdom Metazoa; phylum Chordata; class Actinopteri; order Cyprinodontiformes; family Nothobranchiidae; genus Aphyosemion; species Aphyosemion australe. The sequence goes on along the minus strand of SSNS01000163.1, from coordinate 299,034 downwards.
CACACCTGTGGCCTTAGGGAGAGGTGTGTAAGGGGGGACTGTAGGACAGAGAGGAGGTGATGAGAACAAAAACAGAAATTAAGCGGAGCTGGAGTGAAGAAAATCAGAGAGATGGAGAAGACAGAAGGCTGCTGGCTCAGGTGTTACCATGTCAAAGTAAAACATGATGCAATGGATAAAAATCGGTAGGATCAGGGATCAGTCACCACCAGCGTTCTCCCTCCTGCTGAAATGATCACCACCTACCTATCAGTGTGGAGCAATACCTCATGAACATCCAGCCAGATTTTAATGAATCTGTCAGAAGTCAGTCGCTGGATAAACATCTACACCGTTAGAATAGATGCTGAGTCAAGATGGCCGCCACAGCTAACTGAAACTAACAAATAAAAAAACCCATTATGTTTGGATTTACTTTTCCTTCTCTTGGACACCTGTTCTGTGCCACATGTGTGCAGAGTTTTGTTTAAAGGGGACACATCAGCTTTAAATGAGTTCTGTGGGTGATACAGAACATGATCATGACCCAAATCCCTCTCACATAGAGCCATCTCAGCAGCTCTATCATTGACCTCCTCTTTCAATGAGCTGTGTCAGAGCTTCACTTTAACGCAAACAAGCTGCTGCTGGCCACGCTCACCTATCGCCTGATTGGCTGCTATAGTTCAGATATCCGGGAGGAGCTGCTGCTGCTCCACGCTCAGAGCAGAAGCCTCCCTAAGGGGGTGCTTCTATGCTAATTTTCCTCATTGTGACATCACAAACACGGACATTTTTAAACGGCTCATAGAAGCATGATTCCTGAAACCAAACACCGACAGAAAACAGTGTTTGGAGTGTTTACAGAGACAGTAGAGACCCACATGGCAGCACAAAAAGATGCAACAGTTCAGATTTGCATATGTCCCCTTCATGTTATACAGATATTGAGCTGAATCTTGATGTGGGAGTAGCTGACAGCCGATCTCAACACAAACTTTGAAGGTTACCAGCTACATATTTTCGTAAGCTCTGTTTTTCCAAACATACGATTTGTTTTAATCTCAGGCATGACAGGTGGTGGGTCATCTGCATTCCTCTGAGGAATGATAGGACTTTGACACTGCTCAGGAACAACCTTGTATAAAGCTTCATCAAGTCCAAGGACTGCACAGCACTTTAAATTTCACTCATATTTCACCAAATAGCAAATGCATCACAGCTCTTTGCTTGTGAAGTCGAACTGTGGCATGAATCCTTTGCCTGAATTTCAGAAGAAAATAACTCATTTACATGTTATTTAGGTTACCATCACCACCGAGCCCTGCTTCCATTTAATTGTGACTGTACTGGGTTCTGGACTTTGTTGTTATCTGAGTGCCCTCATTGATTGTTTGCCTAAATCCAGAGTGGGGTGTGTCTGTTTGGTTTGCTTCACTAATGGAAAGCATCTCAGCATGTGCCTCCATCCAAAGCAAGCAGCGATGAAAGCAACATCACAGAAAATCCATACAATACTTCACATTAGTAAGTGGTCGACAAAGGCTGAATGCAGATAATTAACACTAGGCTTGATGAGGATTTGATTTGCACAAAGGAAAAAAAATGTTAAGAAAAACGTTGTTAAACCTGAGTCGGATTTTGTTTATGTTCCAAAATCTCTGGATCGCTGCTCTTGGCACCAAGTTAATTCTATCATAAATTATTTACAGCTGTAAGGAAACTGTGACAAAAGACCACAGATAGAGCCAAGATCTAGATGCTGATTAGAGAAGGACTTTGGACAAAGACTTCATGCAAAAATCCCAAAACACACAACAGCTTAGGAAACGTGAGTGCTGTTTGGTACAGGTGAGATGGGCCTGAAGCCGCCGTCTCTCCAGAGACGGATAGGGCAGTGCAGCCTGCACTCCATGGCCAGCAGGGTATAATTACATTTCCCCATGGGGCACCTTCGCCTTGGCTGCACCAGCTCAGCCTGATAGAGGAAGGAGATTGAAATCTGATTGCAGTCAAATGTCTGCTCTGTCCACACATCAACAGCATACACGCTGATCTGAATCTGGTGCACAGGCAGAGCAAAGAAACACGCAGAAGCACATTCATATGCATCTAAATGTCCTCATTTGGACCTGCTGACTAGAACTCACTCTCCATGTGAGAACACTGTTCAGGGAGGGGGCCTGGGAGAGGATTGTCAAAAAGCACTTCAGTCTCTGGTGCATTAGAGCAGAGAGAACTCACATTTAAATATTGATCTCCTAAAGCTGCCTCATCACGAGACGCGGTAATAGGTCCTCAAACGTTCAGACGAACCGGGATTCAGGTGAGTGCTACTTACTGTCAAACTACTAAAACATGTTCTAGTTGTCAGGAAGTGAGTAAGAAAAGCAATCGCTGTGGAGCACCGGGGTTGAGTCAAAGTTTATGCTGAATTTTTACTGACTATTTTACATTTGTGGGCTTAGTTTGGTGTAATCAGATCATTTCATTTCCACCCCTCAGCTGTGTGTTGTCCTTTAGTCTCCATTAATCATGTTTAACTTAACGTGACAGACATCCATCTACAGGTGGGAAGACAGGAAGATCATTACCAGTCAAGTAACAAATGGTTCAGATTTCAGCCAAACTGTCGCAGATCTGAAACCAAACGCCACATTTGGTTCATTACTTGTCACCGTCCAATTATCTCTCTTTTACCCCAAGTTTCTTCTCATAGAAACAGAATCAAATTCTTTAGTGTACCATTTAGCAGGGGGTTATTTTACCCACAATTCATTGTAGTGAGGCAGGAAGTGAGCAAGAACCAAGCCGTAGCATTTAATATCCTTAACTCGAGCTAGCTTAAAGCTTTACGTGACAATGAAAGGTCAAGGCGACGTTTAAAGAAGCGGACATCAGCACTGCCCGAGCACCCCCAGGCCTGCAGAGACTGCTGAGAGGTGTCACCTTGGCTGCTGATGTTTGCTGCCCCGCGGGCTGAGGCCGCGCTGACGACAGGCTTGTCAGGAGCACTTTTAGACTGCAGATTGGGGAACATGCTCCCTGCTTCATACAACAGCTTGAGTCAACAGCTACAGCGTGCAGCATTAGCATACGATACATATTCATGCACGTCTCCCTTCAACTGAATCAACCAGCCCTGCTGCACATTTCAGACCATTTTTACAAACAGCATGTTAACACCGGAGTCCCACATGGCTTCTTGTGTACTCTCAACATGGCTGCTACAAACATCAACAGGTCTCAAGGTCACCAACCCGCTGATTGTGTGAGAGTGGGTGCGGGTGCAGGTCTGCTGTGATCTGAATGCATTTTCCACAATGCTGGCAGCATCTAGAGAGAGTGTGTTGGCATAAAAACGAACAAATTGTACATCTGGGTGTAGCGTGCAGTTGCAGCTTGAACAGCCTGGGGACTACAGCACCTCACAGGTAGGATAAGCAGGAGCATCCTCCTCCAGCCCACCGGCGACTCAGAGAAAAAAGAGGCCAGTTGATGTGGGGTTAGAGCTTCCATGAGAGTGTTGTGATAAATAATGAATGCTGAAAGAACAGATCCCTGCAGCTTCTTTACTTTCCATCCATCCCTCCATCTTTGCATTCATTCACCCATCCACCAAGATCGCTACAAACAGCATTCAGGGACGTTCAGCTTTCCCAGTCATGAATATTTCAGCTGCTTGGTCAGTCCTCGCACCCCCCCTCCACTCCGCTGCTCTTAATCGCCATCGCTTGGAGATGACACAGCCTTTTGACCCATAAAAATATTGACAAAACACTGATAGTGAGTATATTGATGGGGACAAGCCTCGTACGCTGGAGCTGTGCAGACTCCAGCAGGGTGGCAGCAGCTGCAACTGTTGAAATGGCGACTCATCACTGCTGACTGGTGGATACCTAACCAGGATCTAAATAAAGGCTGGCACCATTCAACCTGTCCAAAACCAGAGGTGTACCACCTTAAGAACACTTTTGTTGTGATTTTTTGTCTTTTTAATAACATTTCAAACTTTCACAGCATTAGAAATCACATTAGGAACTACCTATGTACATGTTATATATGTGCAAGGCTGCAGACTGTTTTCAAACACACAGCATTCATTCATTCAGACCCTGATGTAGTAAAAAGTCCAGACCAGGAGCATGCCATAATATTGGTGAAGCACAATAACTTTGGTAAAAACTATGAACGAAGCAGCACACGTAGAGAACTTCTTCCACTCATAAACAGCACATTGTCTACTCACTGCTCCGAGTCAGAGACGGATACTGTGGAGTATCTGTTAGATGAGCGGTCTGATCTCTCTTAGCCCGATGAGCAGCGCCTTTAGCGGCATGCATAAATCTCGGCGGCGAGCAGAATGGATCAGAGCATTCAAGTGTAAACTAGGGCAAAGCTCCTGCACTGTATCTTCTACATACGCCAGACTTGAAGCAAGTCCTGCAGAGGACCAATTACCTGCATGCAGAGGGAGACACATGCTACCCTCTGTCATCCTTCACTAACACACATTCATGCACAAATACAAATTCACACACCTGTTTGTCCGCTCTACCAACACATCAAGTCTCGTCTGGTCTGTTCAGATCCGGTCCGCTGCGCTGGCAAAGTGAGGAGCTAGTCTCACCCCCCACACAGCCCGGTGCAGACAGCTCACTGTTATGGATGCACTGACAAGTGAAAAGGGGGAGGCGTGGTTTCACATGAGATAAATAAAAGGGGGAGGGAAAGAGGGAGGAGAGAGGCTCCCTCAATCTACAATTCAATTTTGCCCTCACTCCCTTTCAGCCGTGTTTTTGTCCCCGTCTTTAACATATTCTCGCTGTTATTTCAGCACTCCGTCTTTTTCCACA
>SSNS01000163.1:271699-289199 GCA_006937985.1 Aphyosemion australe | reverse complement strand
CATCTTCCAGTAATGAGTTAGAGTCTGAGGACTTTGGGTTGGGCTCTCCAATCTCTGGTGCTGAGGTCACTGAGATGGTCAAAAAGCTTCTCAGTGGCAAGACCCCGGTGGTGGATTAGATCTGCCTGGAGTTCCTTAAAGGTGTGGTTCACTGAAAAAACATTTTTTAGTCACTGTGAGTTCTTCATGCAGGCTGAACATAAACATAGTCTCCTACACCTATCTCCTGCATTAGCTTTTGAGAGAAAATAGACAGTGAAAATCTAGGATTTGAAAAGCCTGACAGATCTACGTCACTGTCACTTAACATTCATGGACTCACCCATCTTGACTCACGACGGGGAAGGCTGTCGTTTTAACATTCAGGAATTAGCAGACAACGTTCCAACCAGAAAAAACTAACCGTTAGCATTAGCAACTCCACCACACAGCAGAACTCCTCCAGGCTTGTGTTATTAGTGGAGATAAAACATCAACGTTGCAGAGCAAACAGAGTCAGTGGTAGAGTCGTGTTGCTGTTAGCCAATCAGAGGAGAGATGTCCAAATATCAGGAAGTAAGACTCCAAATCCTGACTTGTCAGTGCTGATCCAAGAAATTCTGGGCTTTTATTGCCCTGAGTATGGCTTGCAAGGCATTCATTCCTACCAGAGACCACTGCAAATGTATTGATTAAACAAGTTTCCCACACCTTTAATGCTCTGGATGTTGTAGGATTGTGTTGTTCTGCAATACTGCATGGACATCAGGGGCAGTTCCACTGGATTGGCAGACCAGGGTGGTAGCCCCCTATTTAAAAAGGGGGATCGCAGGCTGTGTTCCAACTACAGGAGGATCACACTCCTGAGCCTTCCTACTAAAGTTTATTCAGGGGTCCTGGAAAGTAGGGTCCGTCGGATAGTTGAACCTCAGATCCAGAAGGAACAATGTGTTTTTTGTCCTGGCTGTGGAACACTGGACCAGCTCTATACCCTTAGGGGGGTCCTGGAGGGACGTGTTTTGTGGATTTGGAGAAGGTGTTTGATCGCGTCCCTTGGGGGGCCCTGTGGGGGGTACTTCAGGATTATAGAGTACCAGGGCTGTTAGGTCTCTGTATGGTCAGTGCCAGAGCTTGGTCAGCATTGCCAGCAGTAAGTTGGGTTCATTTCCGGTGTGAGTTGGACTCCGCCAAGGCTGCCCTTTGTCACAGACTCTGTTCTAACTTTTATGAACAGGATTTCTAGGTGCAGCCAAGGTGTTGAGGGGATCTGTTTTGGTGGCCTAAGGATCAGGTCTCTGCTTTTTGCAGATGATGTGGTCCTGTTGGCTTCATCAGAATGTGACCTCCAGCTTTCGCTGGAGCAGTTCGCAGCCAAGTGTGAAGCAGCTGGGATGAGAATCAGCTCCTCTAAATCCGAGACCATGGTCTTGAGTCAGAAAAGGGTAGAATGCCTTCTCCAGGTCAGGAACCAGGTCCTGCCCCAAGTGGAGGAGTTTAAGTATCTCTGGGCCTTGTTCACAAGTGAGGAGAAAGATTGAAGCGTGATTGATAGGTGGGTTGGTGCTGAATCTGCAGTGATGCGGGCATTGTACCGGCCTGTCGTTGTGAAGAAAGAGCTGAGCTGGAAGGCAAAGCTCTCAATTTACCAGTCGACAGTGGCGGCTGGTGACTTTTTTTTTGGGTGGGGCGCTAACCACATATCACCACCAGGGGACGCCAAATTACCATTGATTCTTATGCATTGCAGGAGCACTTCGGCAACAAATTTGTTCAAAAAGTTTTTGAATAAGCATGTTTTTGACAAAAACATGCTTAAAGGAGTCATCACCTGAAATCTTCACTTTTCCACTTGAACAAATGTCTATAATGGCTTCCTAATGATTGTTCACTGGCTGAGAAGCCGATATTTAACATTGACGCTTTTGTTTAATCTTGCCTTCTTCAACCAGCTCACATGCACCCCACGAGCACGCACACTCCAAAACGAAACAGAACTTAAGTTGTGGCCTATATGCCGACACAAAGGCCGAATATAAACAAATATGAACCAGCAGCGAACAAACCAGCACAACAAAGCTCATTTCATAACGTGAAACGCATAAATGATGTCTTACCGTTGACGACTCGTGTTATAATCCGTGTTATGGGAAACAAAACTCCGATTGGTTTGTGTATTCCATCTTCACAACAGCATAAGAGCCGATGCCTGGCTGTTAGCTTGCTTTGTCCCAACTCAACAACAAAGGAGGGCGCCATTACACACGAGGCGAGGCGAGGGCTCGTACATACACGGTTAGATCCCGTAGGTCACTGCCAGGTCGGGTTCAGTTATAACTTTTGTTATTTTGGAGCGAGACGCTGAAGCTGCTTCCTGCTTCCTTCCACCAATCAACGCGCTCCTCAGTCCCGCGCGCGTCAGAAACAGACGAAATATTGCGTGTGATCTCGCAAGAAAATATGCCCTTCACAATAAAGGATTAAAATTTATTTTTCCAATACAATTTATTTTAATGGTCTAAAAGACAATAGGATGTAGATATCCACGGTATTATAGGTGATGACCCCTTTAATATTCATCCATTCACCCATATATTACACAAACTGCACACACGCTTAAGGGGAGTAGGCTAATCTAATCAATAGAATCCACTTTCTACCAACACCCAATAAGCTGTAAATAAACGTGAGGCCGTAAAATAGACGCTACACGTATCCAGAAAAACACACAGTGACACAATGCAAGATATCCACAGAAGCAGGCGTTTAGATTAAAGCCCAGACTCACAAACAAGAATAGAAGTACCACTCTTAGTTCAAAGCGTATGGAGCGGTGCTAGCCGCTAACGAGGCAGCATGCTATTTCCTGAAGCCAAAAGCTAAAATCAGGCTTACCTGCAGGTTATGGTCATAATCCGTGGTGTAGTAAAAACAACCCACTCGGTTCGTGAAATCCTATGTCCCAACGTAAAAGCTGAGCTGATCAGACTGTTTTACCCGTTCGAGTGTTTGATGCTTTCCATCATTTTCCTCTTTACGTGGATTCTCTCCCTGTGATTGGTTAATACCAGCTGAAAAAAACTCAACAACAAGCAATTCGATTGGCCCTCTGGGTGGGGTGAACAACCTGACCAATGAGCGATCTCCTCCCCCTGGTCTGAGCAGAATTCACCCGGTGACGATCGCTACACGATGCACCCAAAGCCTCTCCTAATTTTTCTCGTTGTGGACGGTTTGGGGAACTACTGCACATGCGCCAGTTAGCCCATATTAAGTCAATGGTAAAGATTGCTGCGCCCGCGAGAAGACACGTGACGAGTACGTCGACGATTCGGCCGTGTTAAAAGCATAAAGAACATTATTAAACTACAATTAAACACAGATTACACACAGTACTTAGACCATATGGTGTATAGATCGTTTAGTTTAATTTTATGTTTTTTTAAATATTTTTTGTGATTCCTATCTTCTTCTTCTCCTTCCTGTGAGACTGGTGGGGCGGCGCCCTAGCGCCCCCTATGGACAAGCCACCACTGCCAGTCGATCTATGTTCCAACCCTCATCTATGGTCATGAGTTTTGGGTAGTGACTGAAAGAATGAGACCGTGTTTACAAGTGGCTGAAATGAGTTTTCCCACAGGGTGTCTGGGCTCTCCCTTAGAGACTGGATGAGAAGCTTGGTCATCCGGCAGGGGCTCAGGGTAGATCCGCTGCTCCTCCAAATTGAGAGGAGCCAGAGGTGGCTTGGGCATCTGGTTGGGATGCCTCCTGGACGCCTCCCTGGTGAGGTTTACCAGGCACGTCCAACCAGGAGGAGACCCAAAGGAAGACCCAGGACAAGCTGGAGGGACTATTGCCACTTGCACACTAGCATCGGCTCCACTCCGCTTTGCGCCACCTGCCCCAGCCTGGCCACGTTTGTTTCACACTGTCTTAGGAATGCGGACTAACTGAGCACATGAGCGGTCTCCAAAATTGGCGCGAAGATATATCAGTGATGTCATGAGCGCATCTCCGAGCACGTGGGCAGGGCATAAGAGCGCAATGTCTTCCTTATTAAACAAAGGCAGCCTAAGCAGTGTTGCTTTTGAACACTCTGATATTGCATTCTGCTTTGCTGTGTCCTGGCAGCGCTGTCTGTGTGTGTGCTCCAGAGAGACAGAGAAAAAAATGGCATCAGTCAGAGGCTTGTGAACTCCACAGTATCCAGAATGATAATGAATCGTGCACACAGGAAGCCCTTGTGGGCTGATTCTATCTGCCAATCGGAGGCTCTCCCTAATGGTAGGCATTAATTTGAGCCGACCAGTCAGTCGGCAGTGGGTGTGTTGGACCGGTTCAGCTCGAAGCAGACCTCCTTGGGAAGAGGGCTTAAAAGACGTCCGGTTGAAAAGTACCAGTCTCCACAGATGTGAACACTCCTTACCCTAACTAGTCTGTGTAGAGCCGATGCTAGTGTGTACGTTTCTCGGATGGCCAGGGAACACCTTGGGATTCCCCTGGAGGAGCTGGCCCAAATGGCTGGGGAGAGGGAAGTCTGGGCTTCTCTACTTAAGCTACTGCCCCCGCGACCCCACCCCGGACAAGCGGAGAAAAATGGATGGATGGAAAGGTTTAAAATTGCCTTTTGGGGAAAAATTAAATTTTAACTGAATTAAATTAAATAGAATTTACCTTTCGCCGAGCCCCGCCCCCCTTAGTTACTGTTGCCAACTACGACAATAAGTGGATCAAATACTGCAGCTCCGCAGATTTCCGTGATGGAAAGAAGTAGACAGATGCGTGTCAGCGACATTTTTGGGAGCAATTCCTCCTCAAAATCATCCAGATCGAGGCAAAAGGGTTACAGGATGCAGTGGAGGGATATATTAGTGTCGGCTCCGCTGAGCGAAGCGTAGCAGGGAACAAGGAGTTGGGAGTTTCGGGAGAAGGTCCGGCGAAGGGGAGAAGGGGACGCGTGGATCCGAGGAGCGGTGGCGGCGATGCGGTGTCCCTGTGAGCTGTCAGGTGATCTGAGCTGCAGGCAACTCTAACGGAGAAACGCTCCTGGCGCTCTGCATCGCTCAGTTGATCATCTCAGCTGAGTCTGTTTATAAAATGTAACTTTTTAAGCCCGTGTTTACTTTCATTTTTAGTTCCCGGCCGGAGCTCGGCATTAATTCATCACGTGATCATGACACCACCCGCTGTTGCGCCAAGGCTTAATGTGCGTTCAAGCCCTTTTCAGATTGACATTCTGGAATATGTGTGGACAATTCAGTCCGGTCTTTAACCAGAACTGTGTTTTCAGACACACCACATTTGCACCGGAACTTGTCCTTTCGGCTGCCTTCACACAGCAGGGAAAAGTTCCAGACTTCTGAGAGGGAGGGGGTGGGGGGTGGGAAGGCTGTACCCAGATATTGCATAATGCAGCGGGCGTACATGCGTTATTTCCCCAAACAAAGCTAGTATGCGATAGAATTCTGCGCACACGAAGACGCATAAGAGACCTGGTCACCTGGATGATGAAGCTTAATGGTTAATAAAGGAATCACGGAAGCGCTGTGATGCGCTCCGTCGCGCTTCCAGGAGACGGTACCGTAGGAGGCGAGCTGCCATGGTTCGCCGCATGCTACAGGAGCGAGCTACCCGGCGTATATGGAAACATTCACGACCAAGTGGCGAAGTTTTCTGGTCAGACGTGTTGAAAAACTTTGCCTTCCCGGTCACGTGATAAATGTAATCTAGGTGCGCAGCAGCGTCCCCCGCTCCCCTCCTCCTCCCTGTCCGGAACTCGACCTCACCAGTCTGAAGCAGCCACCCTGTCCGTGACGAGTCCGGTCCTGTTACTAGGGGCTTCGTCCGGTCTAATTCAGGAAAAGGTTTACCGGATATTTGCATTCAGACACAAACGTCTTACGGACAGAGTCCCGAACATTTCTGTTTTTCATGGCCGGTCTGAAGGGGGCTTAATGTGTGTTTATAAGACACACGGTTGAGGTAATATTACGCTGATTTGCCGGCACGGTGTGTCTTATCTAAAAGGGTCTTGGATAGTCTGGGAGGCGGAGCTCCGCTCAGCCGCGGGCGGGGGGAGCACTCATGCTTGGCTGTTGCTGGTTGAGCTCAATGAGGAGGTTCTGAAGGGAAACGAAGGAGACACGACTACTATCGAGGCTAATGCTTAGTAGTAAATTAGGCTTAGCTTCATCATTTAGTTTGGAGTTGTCGGATAGTAACGGTTGCTATGATGTGTGATTGGACAATAGCCGTTCTGGGGGCGGGGCCGGCGAAAGGTTAATTCAAGGCATGGTGGCATGGTTGAAGGCATCATGCCATAGAAGTTTTTTTTACACGTGTTGGTTTTAACAGGTCATCATTTTTTATAATGTTTCTTTGAATTTAAAGACAAATATACAAATACAAATATTCTGAATAGAATTCCCACATCATATACTTATACATATGACTTATACACTGTTCACCGCATAGCTTAGTCTTTGTTGTCACAGACAGGTACACAATGTTTACTCTGCATTCTAGCTGTCAAGATTACATCAACGTTTATTACAGTTTTTTTCAATTGCTAAAACGCATTTGTCAAAACTGTACGTTTCTTTCAAAACTGCAAACACAAAACTCCAAACATCACACACAAATTGCTAAACCCTGGCATCCTTTTGCAAAACAACTCTGCCATCAAATCTTGTAACATGTTAACAAAATGGAACACGTGTTTTCATTTGGTAAACACAGCCATATTTTCACATGACACACACATACCATTCATTGAATAAACACAAGTAGCATTTGGCAGAACACTACCAAGCATGGATAGAACACTGAAGAGCAAAACTGAAAACACAATTAGAGAAATCGAAAACACTGAATCTATTACACACTGAATCTATTACAATGCCCACTTCTCTCATAGACAAACATTAGACACACACATTTAGACAAAACACTTTATTCTTAAACCCCCCACCCCCTCTCCCATTCAAGCATTTTCATGGGGCATCATGCCTCCGGTCTCTGTCTGGCCAGAGGGCCTCGTCAACATCACAGGCGATGTCCTCCTCCTCTTTCTCCTCCTCCTCCCCTTCCCCGTCCTCCTCCCCATCCTCCTCCTCTTTCTCCTCCTCCTCCTCCCCGTCCTCCTCCTCTTTCTCCTCCCCTTCCCCATCCTCCTCCTCCTCTTTCTCCTCCTCCCCTTCCCCGTCATCCTCCTCCTTCTCTTTCTCCTCCTCCTCCTCCCCTACCACGTCCTCCTCCTCCTCCTACTCCCATACGTACCCTTCTCCTTCTCTGTTGTCTCTGTTCTCCATTGCTCATCAAACACAACAGAGCTTCAAGCCTCCTTTTATGCTGCAGTCCCAGATTGCGAATTGCTCGCCAGACCCAAAAGTTTAGAGATTTCAATATTCGTGTGTTGTTGATTGAAGCTTTGAGGATTTATGTGAGAAGTGTGTGTAAACCTGATAATTGTGTGCTGTGTTTTGACAGCAAGGGAATGTGAAATTGACATCAGAGTGTAAAGGAGGAAAATCAGAGTTCTAATATGATAAGGATATCTTGAGTAGTGATAAATTGAGTCAAGCGATTGGGAACAGAAGTAGAGGTTGTGAAAATCGTGCCTCAATTTTGCTTTTTGAGTTTTAGCAATCGAAAAAAACAGTAACTGAAATTGGAACACTGCCAGATGGACAGAAAGAGCCCACGTTGTGTGATCTTTAGCCAGTGGGAAGGTGTGCACTATGGGTGGAATAAACAACCCAGCTCAACTCAGAGGTAGAACCAAAACCTACAACATGGTTCAAATCACAATAATGAAATGGTAACACTATAAACCACCTCCTCATTTCCATTACAGTCTCTGGAATATGTCTTCTGAAGACAGAATTATGCATTAAGAATGAAATCTAGTTGTGGGAATATTGTCTTTGTTTTACTGTCAACAAATATTTAACCACATGCTGTGAAAATCTCCTGTCACAGATGTAGGACTTACATAAGAACAGAACTGGGCAGAATAGAATAAAACCGTCTTTCTCTTTCAGCAGATAGGCAGCATAAATGATCACTCATCATACAAGCAAAGTTTATTCAGTCTGACAGTTTAGAAGCTGACAGTAAAGGATATTTTGGCAAAGAGGAACTGGAAGCTAATTGGATCCGTCACAGAAACAAACACTCACCCACAGAGGTACACACTCGCTAACACACTGATTCCATCTGTCCATGTGCTACAGCACTGCAGAGGTTGTGGAGCTGCTGGCAGACCGTGGGATCTCCAGATCAAAGAGTAGCCCCCCTGTGGAGGTCTGAAGTCCCGAGGAACACAAGCCGCTATGGGCAAGAGCCAGCATCACATCCCCAGCTAATTAACTAAACCTCTTCTGACACCATGTTATTTGCATTCCTGATGTACAGCACTCAGAGAGTGTGCTCCACATATTAAATAAGAAGTGTTCGTGGGTTTGTCTAACAAGGCACCCCAGTGTTTTCAGCACAAATACATTTGTAATCACTTTAAAAAGACGACACAGTGGAGGTGAATTACTCAGAAACGAGTATGTTTCATATGTAATTAAATGACGTTTGTGTGAGCTTGCAGAGTGTGCTTTCTTCTAATAAAGACGAGTTCATGTAGGGCACCCTTGAGATTCAGCTCACTGAAGGGCGCTGAACTTTTAAGAGCCCTCCGATCTCAGCGCTAGCTAGAGGAAAAGCAAGCAGTGTGAATTATAAATCAAGAGGCTTTAAACGACTGTGTAGATCAGCAAGGAGTCATGTTTGGTGTCCTCAATAATTAATTACTTGTTTGCATGGAAGTGGACCTTGCTTCTTTTTCTCTGTGGCTCTGTCTGCAAACAAATACTCCCTGGCATGCAATCAGGAGCTGCCATGATGTGAGGAGCGCTCCTGCTGTAAAGACTGACATCACATGGAAAGGTCAACTCTGCAAGAGAGGTTTCTTGTAATTTCTGAATGTTTCCATATTTATACTCATGATGACTAAGAGTCCCTGGATGATTATAACACTTTGTTTTGCTTGACTGCACTTCTTTAAGAGATTAGTTGGTCCAAACAGCCAGTAAGAAGTCTTCAAATGTTTGTTTATGTGAGCTGACATTCAGTGTTGGTGCATTCTCTCAGTAGATGAACCACTAGTGCCAACAGCAACACCAGGGAGCATCTGTACCACAGGCTTCTGTCTCTATTGTATCCTAGAAAAATGGACAGGCCTGTTTTGCTCGCCACAGCCCCGCGGCCACTTCTCTACGGGTCTCCTAAAACAGCCAAGTAAGCAAGTAGGAGGATGAAGCAGCTCCCCCCCTTGCATCCCTGTGAGAGGCAAAATGATGAATTGTATAAAAGCTTATTTGGCACTTTAAAAAAAACAACAACAAAGATTAAGCAAGCAACGCAAAAGCCAGAAAAGAGCTGATGCAGCCGAAGCAGAGGAGAGAAGTGCTCCTGTCTGTCTTTCTGTCCAACCGGGGGACACCTCGGCCCTTAATGAGCTGTCTGAAGTCAAACAGGAGAAATACCACCACAATAAATTACCAGTCTCATCACTTCCTGTTTGTCTGCTCCCAGACACGGCTGAGTGATCTTTCTATCTGAACTCACATCCTCCAGAATGAGATTCTGTCCAAGCACATTTTACAATCTGTGGAGCCATTTGCATAACTACATTTGATGTTTCCAGCCAAAGGGGCGACATGTTTTTTCAGCAGTTAATTAGATTTTGGAATTAGTTTTTTATTCAAACAAAAAAGGGAAGAAATAAATAAAAAAGGAAAAAGGGTGTTTTTCCCTTTGCCTGGTTTTCTATTCCAATTTGGAAGAGACAAGATAAAATTGTGTATGAGGGTAATTGCGTGGCAGTGTAGGAATTAGAGTTGCAGACAGAATGTATTTTTGCTGTTAGGAGCTAATACTCTGCTACAGCTTGAGTCTATTTAGCATGCTCAGTGTGAACTGCTCACTCTGACAATGCAAACCTCATTAAGATAGAGCAAACTAATTCACTCGAGGAGGAGAGCTAATTCTTCATATCTGTCTTTTCTTGTTGAGATATAAAGACAAACAGAAATTGGGTGTTAGAGGTATACACAGCTGAAGGTAGAGCCCTCGCTCGGCTCTTATCCGAACATATTTACTTTAGATTACTTTAGATCAACGGAGACAACATAACCTGAAGCTAACATTGAACTGGGGCTGACAAAATTATAGAGAAAGCTGAGCTCCCCCACCCCCCAGATCTGTCAGGAGATTGTGACACACGATGCATAGGATCAGCCCACTTGTGAGTCTGCAGAATGAGCTCAGCTAATACTTTTAAAGCAGAGGAGGAGGTAGAGGAGCACAGGGGAGGAAGAAAAGGGGAAGAAAAATGCTAAGAAAAAGAGGGACGAGCTTGGTCTGCAACATGCAGGAGCCCAGCATGAGATCCAGCCTTCACATATAAAAACCAAATGCCATGACAATTTATCAGAGGCGTGAATGCCAACTGTATCAATATACCTATCAGTTATGGCCGCACACGCCTGCACAAAAATCCTTCAAATAGACCTATGCCATCACTGTGTCTATATGGCGCTGTGACTTTTCTCCAAATTTATTATTTCTATGTGTCAAACGAGAACGCACACAGAGAAATGGAAGGAATACATCATTTACGCAGTCACAGAGCAACGCCTGGGAGATGACACAAATTTTACTCTGCAGGGAGTTGCAAATTTCTTTTGGATAACCAAGGTCTAATTGACAGAAAAAGAATGTGCTGTCACTTTGCTGGTGCGACTGTCATTAACACATTTTTCATTTTGTACATGCTCCAAGGCGTTATTGTTTTGTTGGCCCCCATCCCTCCCCAGTGTGGTGAATATGTTTTAAGATGGTTGTGAGCAGAATGTTGTTAGCTGCACAACACTCCCTGAGGGGAACAAAACACAAGAACAATTGGCTCATTAGAAGCAGAAAGACTTCAAAACTGCAATATGGCTGGAACAGACTCAGAGGAGAGACACAAAGTCAGCAAGGGAAGAGCACAGATGGATAGGTAGGAGGGACGTGTGGAGAGACAAAGACACTGACAGAGCAGAAGCTACTTTGTTATCAACCCTCAGAGCTTTGTGAGCACAGGAGGAATTTACTGCAGCAATGATGTGAATTAATAAAAGTCCCTAACATGGAGAAGTCTGCTGAAGGAGGAGTTATACATAATTAGATTACAGTAATCCAGTGGTTAGTCATATAATATCCTACTACACTATAAAAAATTAGATACAACTTAACATCTAGAGTGTACTCAGACATTCATAAAGAATCTGTTTCATGCTTCTGAAATGATGGTAATTGTTCATTTAGCAGAATTTAATGTTACAGTGGGTTTTGGTCTAGCACCAAATCTCTAATGGCCCTTTTCCATCAATACCTACTCAGCACAGCTCGACTCACTTCGTCTGTCTTCTGCTCCATCCCACCATCACTCAACAAATCACCAAGATACTTGAAACACTCATTCTGAACAAGGAGCAGCCTACCTTCTTCTGGTAAGGAACCATGACCTCTGACCAGGAGGAGCTGACGCTCAGCTCAGACGCTTCACATTCAGCCTCAAACCGCTCCAGTACTTGCTGTAGGTTGTGGCAGCAGAACCACATCATCTGCAAAAAGCAGAGCTGAGACTCGAGGTTGCCCAACCAGAACCCCTCCTCTTGATGACTGATCACTGGATAAAAGTCACCAGGAATGACTAAAGAGGTGAGCAACATGAGATGTGGGACATCAGCAAGGACAGAAGATTTTTAATAAAATGTATTGATTGCAATCACAATTCATCACACACAGAAATAGCAATGCAACAGAAACATCATAATGTCAATAATGAAGACAGCTTCAATGAATCCACAGGATGTTTTCAGGAGTTAGATATGTGGGAAAAAGCTCATTTTAACCAGCCCAGTTATTCTCCTGACCCGGCTGTACTCCTTTCGCTTTAGCTTAGCATGAAACACAGTAAGTGAATGGATCCAACTAGCATTGTGAGTAAAAAAGTCCTTAAAATCACTCTGTAGTGATCCCAATTCTGGTGTCAGGTATCTCTGGGGATGCCTTGCACCTTTCAGCGGAGGCTTACAGCTGTGCTTTGTCATAAAGTAGTCCCAAGCCTAAAATGGCGCCATGTGATTCCTTTATGTTACTAATTATTTTCACTTGCAGTCAGTCTGATTATATAGTTCACCAAGCAGAATTTGGCTAACTACTGAGTGATTTTAAGGACTTTTTTTTACTCACAATGCTAGTTGGATCCATTCACTTACTGTGTTTCATGCTAAGCTAAAGCAAAAGGAGTACAGTGGTGTCAAGAGAATGACTGGGCTGGTTAAAAATAGCTTTTTCCCACTTATCTAACCTTGGCAAATATATCAACAAACAAAAATTCAATTTTAGGTGGAATATCCCTTTAATGACACACAAACCCTCATGAAAATATCCTGTGGATTCATTGAAGCTGTCTTCATTATTGACATTATGCTGTTTCTGTTGCATTGCTATTTATGTGTGTGATGAATTGTGATTAAAATCAATACATTTTAATAAAAATCCTCCATCCTTGCTGATGTCCCACATCTCATGTTGTTCACCTCTTTAGTCATTTCTGGTGACTTTTATCCAGTGATTAATGTGTGAATGGGTGCTTTAGTGGGTCAGATCTCAGATAGAAAACTTTAAATATTTCCTCTAACTTCAGCTGAAATAGACAGGACCAGCCTTAGCGGATGTCTTTAATAACCTTCTTATTCTGTGTGCTGCTTTGATTCACCACTGCTCTCCACACAGGGTCCGAAATTAAATTTTTTGACTCACTGGCCAACTTGGCCGGTAGATGCTAAAATCTACCAGCCAAGCATATTTTTTACCGGCCAAAATTTTAAATGATTTATATCTACCCAAAGCATGTTACTCTATAATATGATATTATTTTTGATCCAAACAGAGGAGTGACAAAATAATTAAAACATCATTAATAAGAAAAACAACTTTTTAGTAATTTCTGATTTTTTTTTTTTTTACTTTTTAAAAATGTTTTTAATGAACTCTTTTATTGAAATCTAGTAGACTCCTTGTTTTCTCTGTCCATGAAATCTGACCTCCTGCTTCTGACAGTCTTTGTGCAACAGCATTACAGCCTTTGGTAGTCCCACATAAACATGAATAGGTAGACGCTGGAGAGCGTAACAGCGTCACCGCCATATTGGATAGGTCCCTCACGCTCTGAACCCAACTGGAGTTGCAGGGTGAGCTACTATGCCTGCTTTTTCTACAGCCTACAGTTGCAACAACCGGCTCACTATTGAAAACAGATCACGTGGGACTTTTCTGAGACTTTTCTAGCCTACCTGATGGGATTTTATATTTTAACTTATTTTGTTTAATTGTGTTTTAATTATCATGCCATACCATGTGTCTGATTTTGTGAAAAAGTTTGATAAAATGTGTTTTTTAGTTGGGTAAGCACCTTCCTCAGTAGAAATAAATGCACTGGGGGCGAATGGAGACCCATCTAAGATGGCGGCCGGCCACTACGGCAGCACCAGTCCACGGGGCGTCTACGTCTATGTCTGTGGTCCCTGATCTTTGGAGAACACAGCTACATCATGAGAATATCTTGTAATGATAAGAACAAATAGAAGTTGTCTTATTTGTCTGTTCGGTTAAGTGAGGTGAGTTATGAGTGACCTGGAAGTGTTTGTGGGCACACGGAAACGAGAGTTTCAGGGGCAACCGGCGTGCATGTATCTGTTTAAGCTAACAGATTAAAAGAGCGCCGTCTCCTCAAGATATAAAGTGTCGTTATTGAAGAACTCACACACACAAAACGCAACATATCTGAAAGTATGTCAGGGCTTATATTGGACCTCCAGTCAGTCCTATGACAAATGAATTGTTACGGTTCTTCTCCCTAGTGTACTGGCGGCAAACAGTGCAGCTCATTTGCGCATATTCTGGTTCATAATGTAGCCACAGTTCGCCACGTTTCATTAAATCTTCTGGTTGCCACTGGTCCTGGTGGGTTTTCTTCCAGTTTGACGAGTTTTCGTTTTGAAGGCTGACTGACTCTAGTTAAAAACCTCCACATTTCGCCGCTAGTTTTAACACGAAGCTAACCGCTACCTTGATAAACAATGATGGGATAGTCAGAAATGATGTCGGGTGCAGTGCTCACGTTTTGCGTTCGCCTGTGTACGTCGCATGCAGGCGGGAGAGGAGCGTCACAGAAATCCATCGAAGAGGACTGATAAACATAACTAATTTGGTGTAAACATTTACTCGCCATGTGGCGGATGGCGCTCCAAATTTTACTCGCCAAATGTAGCAATTTACTCGCATTTGGCGAGTGGCAAGTGTTAATTTTGGACCCTGTCTCCACATCTAAGAAAACTCACAAAGTGTCACACGGGCAGCTGACAGATGTTTGACACATGATTTATGGTTGGAGAACACAGAGAAAGACACTAAAAGTTGATGAAACAATATCAGGGAATCTCTTGTCTTATTTTGAAAACCCAGGCTTCATTTAGCAACAGCAGGGGGAATGTATAGAAACAGCTGCTGAGAGCTGGGGTTTTAGTGAGGCTATTTTTGATTCCCAGGAACAGAACCTCTCTAAAGTAAAACATCACTAAGCAAAAATGCTAGTAGCATGAGACAGCTGTGCATCAGGAGATGTGTAAAGCAGCAAGAAAGGACAGAGGAAGATTGCTTAGACTTCATGTTTTTAGTTAAAGACCCACTCCAAAAAAAATTGTTTTTTCAGTTTTTAACATGTTCTTGAGGCATTTTTCTTATGCTACAGGACATATCTAAATAAAATTAAGCTCAAAATTGCATTTCTGAGTATTTCTGCATTGAAATAACTGTGAATCAGTAACAGACAAAAAAATGCAGCCTAAAACTGACTGGCTTTGTGATGTCACAAAGACACTGGGCGGAGCGCAAACTTCACTCCACTCTGCCCCCTCAGGCTCTGAGGAGTAGAGAAGAAGATGGATGATCAACACCTATGCGTAGTAGCAGGATGTAATATTAAGAAGAGAGATAGTGAAATTAGCTTTCACACTGTACCAAAATCCTTTTCTGTTAGACAAAAATGGTTTAATTTCCTTGGTCTCAGGGACATTAACAAACACGCATTGGTCTGCCGTCAGCATTTCAGTGAAGACTGCTTTACCAACTGGCAGGAGAAACAAATAGACTTTGCTCAGAGCTCTCAAGCCTCACGCAATGAGCATGAGACTCACGCATTTTCCTGTCTTACACGCACTCACGCCACACATGAGATTTCTCACTCTGAAAAAGCACAACGGTGAGGTTAGTTGGACAGTGGATATTCAACAGACATTACTCCATGGTTCACTACGGTCAATGATGAGTTTTTATGCCGTGCGTTATGATGTGTGTGTGCGCTGCGCCCGATAGAGACTAAGGTAGACCAATGCAATGACACAACAGTTTTTAACATACTTCATACAATCTGATATTTTTCATTTAGATTTTCATTAAAAATGTTTTTTTTTCAAAAGCTTCTAGGTAAACTGATAAAAAAAATACTCAAAACCAATTCCCAAAGGTGGCAGCTTGGAACTACTAAGCAATAAAGACACAAATCCCTCATTCGAAGAGGATTCCTTTGGAGTGGGAGGAATGGAATTGATTTGGGGTCATTGATCAATTTATTTGGAAGCTATATAAGACAAATTAGTAATTTGTTATTTAAATATTTGAAAAAAATCTGACTCAATGAAATTTGTTACAGTTTTTTTCGATTGCTAAAACTCAAAAAGCAAAATTGAGGCACGATTTTCACAACCTCTACTTCTGTTCCCAATCGCTTGACTCAATTTATCACTACTCAAGATATCCTTATCATATTAGAACTCTGATTTTCCTCCTTTACACTCTGATGTCAATTTCACATTACCTTGCTGTCAAAACACAGCACACAATTATCAGGTTTACACACACTTCTCACATAAATCCTCAAAGCTTCAATCAACAACACACAAATATTCAAATCTCTAAACTTTTGGGTCTTATACCTTCCACCTTATTCCCCCTTCCTCAATCCCATTGAGGAGTTTTTCTCAGCCTGGAGGTGGAAGGTGTACAAAAGGAATCCACAGAGCCAGGTCCCACTGCTTCAAGCCATGGAGGAGGCTTGTGGAGATGTGGCCTTTGAGGCCTGTCAGGGCTTCATGAGGCACTCGAGGCGGTACTTCCAGCGCTGTTTGGACCAGGAGGACATCGCCTGTGATGTTGATGAGGCCCTCTGGCCAGACAGAGACTGCAGGCATGATGCCCCATGAATGTGCTTGAATGGGGGGGGTTTAAAAATAAAGTGTTTTGTCTTTAAATTTGTGTGTGTCTAATGTTTGTCTATGAGATAAGTGGGAATTGTAATAGATTCAGTGTGTAGATTCAGTGTGTTCCATTTCTCTAATTGTGTTTTCAGTTTTGCTCTTCAGTGTTCTATCCATGCTTGGTAGTGTTCTGGCAAATGCTACTTGTGTTTATTCAATGAATAGTATGTGTGTGTCATGTGAAAATATGGCTGTGTTTACCAAATGAAAACACGTGATCCATTTTGTTAACATGTTACGAGATTTGATGGCAGAGTTGTTTTGCAAAGGGATGCCAGGGTTTAGCAATTTGTGTGTGATGTTTGGGGTTTTGTGTTTGCAGTTTTGAAAGAAACGTACAGTTTCGACAAATGCGTTTTAGCAATCGAAAAAAACTGTAACTGCTGTGTCTCATTGGTCTAATTAAATAACAACTGATAATTGATGTTTTTTGAGTCATTTGATCACAAAACCTGGATGCTATTGAAGCAAAATACAGAAATTGCCATATAAATATTAATAAAAATGATCTCTTTCAATTAGACATGTTAAAAACTACGGTGTCTCATTAATCTAGCTTAGTAACAAAACTGTGAATTAATTTTGAGTAATTTGTTAATTTACCTGGAAGCTTTTGAAGAAAATTATTTAATTTTCTATAAAAATCTTAATAAAAAAAGATCAAATTGCATAATATGTTAAAATGGTCTAGCTTAGTAACACCATTGGAAATTGGGTTTGAGTATTTTGATCAATTTATCTGGAAGCTAATGAAAAACAAACTATTTTTCATTAATTTACTCATAAAAAAGATCAGATTGAATGAAATATAATTCAAACTGATGTGTCTCATTGGTCTAGTTAAGTAACACAACCGAGAATTGATTTTGAATAATTTAATCAATTAAGCTGAAAGCTTTAGATTTTTTGTATGCGTTCTCAAATGACTAGAAATTGTTGACAGTCCCTAAGCGGACCACAGCTTTCATCAGCTGACCGCCGTCTCTATGTGGCGCAGCCAACGCAGGGTATGAAAACCCTCCGCTGACTGTAGTGAACCAGGAGTGAATGTCTGTCGAAGAACCAACGTCCAACTAACCTCGTGGTTTAAGACCCCCCCCCCCCCC
>SSNS01000163.1:251715-271678 GCA_006937985.1 Aphyosemion australe | reverse complement strand
GATGAGCCCCCCCACTCCACTCCACACCCCACCCCCACCCCAGTCTCACGCATGGAAAACTTCAAAAGTTGGGGGCCCTGCTTTGCTTCTAAATTACTTTTGAAGCTGGATGCAGTGCCTTCCTTTAACACACCATTAAGTGAACAGCCTGTATCTTTAACGGTAAGTTTATTTTTTCTGTCAGGAGCTAATTCAACCATCAGCCTGTTTGCTAGCATTACATCAGCTATTTATGGAGCTCATGTAATGCTAGCAGCCAGTGCTGCATGCTAGCACAGAGAGCTAGCATAAACAGAAAGCTCTCAACAGCCGGGAAAAGAGGGGCAGGGGCTCTGCGCATACAGCTCAGCCCACAACCCAGAGGCGAATTTTTATTGAGCTACTGCCACTATGTAGAAACTAAGTACTAGAAAATAGTACAGGTTTTGTAATTTTGGCTAAAAACGGCATAATCATAGTTTAAAAACCACCGAGAACTATTTAAAACAGCTAAAAAGATGATCGGAGTGGGTCTTTAAGCTTTGGTCCAATGATCTGTCAGGATGGTGGATTCGTGCTGAAAGCTGCTGCCCACTCTGTTTTTACTACTTCTGAATCCGCAGCTGCAGTTTTGCTGTAATTATCTTGACCTCCATAAATCTGAGCTATTCTGAATAGCTGGACAAATACAGCAGTGGGTTTCTCATCACCCTGCTGAAAAACAATGCCGGCTCTGACACAGAGGAAAAGTTAAATGTTTATAATTATACTTATGATGGACCACAACCATTCAGTTATGAGTCTGCTGCACGCCCCAGAGAGCAGAGATAAACCAGAGGGAGAAACGATCGGCCAAAGGAGAGAGACTGAGGAGAAGCAGCGGGGGAGCAGCAGGTGTCATCGGTGAGAGAACGATGGTAGCTAAAACCATATGCTTGTTAATATCCGTTCACGTAATGTAGTTTAGCACTTTAGAGAGAGAGAGGGACGCCAGTCATCCGGTGCTGGAGCTCATGCGGGCTGCTGTGAGCTGGATCTGACCCAGAAACTCAACTGGCTTTCTAGTATTTTTAAAAGCTGTGCATCCTTTCCTGGAGGTCCGGGCGGCGGTTCTGATCTGGTTCTAACCCAGAAAACAGCTTGACTGGCCCGCTGAGCCGCGCATCTCTTCTGGTGGTCTGGGTGGCAGTTCTGACCTGAGCTCCAGAAATCCGCATTTAATTTTTTAAACCCCGCCAATGGTCTCTGGAGGCCAGTGCGGACCTCCCTAACCT
The DNA here is from genome assembly GCA_006937985.1 of Aphyosemion australe. Classification (NCBI taxonomy): domain Eukaryota; kingdom Metazoa; phylum Chordata; class Actinopteri; order Cyprinodontiformes; family Nothobranchiidae; genus Aphyosemion; species Aphyosemion australe. The sequence goes on along the minus strand of SSNS01000163.1, from coordinate 270,425 downwards.
GGTACCGATGCTGATCTGGACTACAGAAGTCCCGACTTTTCAGCTGCACAAAACTCCCACATGCACGGAGATAGAGGCGTTGTTTTAATTATTTGGAAACCCATGGACTCGATGTCCAGATAGGCTGTAGTTTGTACAGCCTTCACAAACAGTTTATCAAAATGAATGCAATCCAAAACTAGTGAACACATAGTATAACACGACCTCTCTACCCTAAAACTACCCACTCTCCACACTTTGGTTACGTCAGAGGTTAAGATTTAGAAAAAAGAGAGTTTTTAGAAGCTTTGCTGAAAAGGGCCACTTATTACTCATAAAACTGTGCCGTTATGTATTTTAAAATGAAATACCCACAATAAACATTTCAAATAGTATTGTTTGGACAGCAATTTATATTAATTAGAAAAAAAATAACCTGCAATTTGCTCTTTAAAGCTAAGCTGTGAAGGCAAACATGGCTGGGTTCTCAGTATTCACTCATATTAGCAAGCAGGGAAAGATGATAGCTTCTGAGGTATTTTGACCCCTGTTCGAGTTGTTTGATTTTGAGTATCTGCCGATAAAAGTCCCAATTCGATACTTCAGCAATACATTTAAAAAAGAAGAAAAATGGAGAACACATCCAAGTTGTCCTTTAAGTTTTATCAGGGGCACAACTACCTACTTTTGGAGGGGTATGCAGACACATAATGCATGGTGGTGCGTGTTCACAGCATTATAATTATATATTTCAGTTAACATTGTTATCCTGTCCTTTTTATAATCCATTTTGAACACCCACTACAGCAAAATCCACTGATGCATCCATGCTGCTCGGTACCAAAACTGAACTGAACCAATCAGCTGGCAGAGCTCGCTGTTGAATGTGTGAGCGTGCAGAACTTACAAAACTATGTGATTCTCACGACATTTTAAGGAACAAAGTAGAATCAAGCTGCTGTTATTTATTTGTTGTTGGTGTTTATAGAAACAAAATATATCTGACTGCAGGGATTTAGGCTCAGGGCAGAGTTTTATGCCTCAGGCTGACCCACTTTAGATAATGACCTATTATTATTGATATCATGTATTCTTCACACCAATCAGAATATTCTGTTCAAATGTTCACAGACATCCAAACCTTAAAAATAAAATAAAATCAACATTAAAATTAAAAATGATTAATATTCCTTTTTCATTAAAAGATTATTTCTGTGTGAACACCTTTATATTGTCCAGTTTAAGCAGACATTTGCTCATTTCTAACAGAGCTGAGCTGTGGGAGAAAATATTCAGGTTTATTTAATCTTATTTTTTATCACCTGTGGGTTTAGTGTATTTATTAACTTACTATTAATTTTAAAATTAAATATAACAGGCATGGGCCAAACTGGGACAATAACACCAGAACCAGATCATTTTTATATAGTCATGGAGCAGATACAAAACATTAGCGAGTCACGATTCTTGCTGCAGAGTGCTGCAGTAATTGCAGACAATGCTCCTTCTTATTCAGACCTGAAAACAAGCTATTACAATAGTCCAAACATGATGACACAAAAGCATGAATGAGGAGCTCTAAATCATTTCTTGAGACCATTGTTCTAAGTTTGGAAATGTTCTTAAGTTGAAAGAAGCAGTTCCTCATTAGCTGCATACAGTGCTGCACAAAAGGTACCAGACTTTTTGTCACCAGTAGTGACATACACGTCACTACTGGGTCAACAGAATAACACCACAAGCAAAAGCATACAAAAGTGTTTGTGTGTGTGTGCAAAATGACTGTACCATTATGGCACTTACACACTAGCATCGGCTCTATGCAGCTTAGCTGGCCCCAGCCCAGCCGCGTTGGTTTCACATTGCCTTTGGGATGCGGACGCAGTTGAGCACATGGGCGGTCACAAATTGGTGCGAATATATCAGTGATATCATGAGAGCATCTGGGCGGGTGAAAGGAGGGCGGAGCAATCCACTGTGTTTTCCTTATAAATCAAAGGTGTTCTGAGCAGCCTTGTGCTTTGGAGACTCTTTGCCCTCTGATATTTCATCCTGCTTTGCTGCGTGTGGCAGCCGGGCAGCACAGTGTGTGTGTGGGTGTGTGTGTGCTCCTCACAGCAGAGACAGAGAAAAACGGCTTCAGTCAGAGGCTCGTTAACTCCTCCGCATCTAGAGTGATAATGAAGTGCGCATGCGGGAATCCCCCGCTGGCTGATTCTATCCGCTAATGGGAGGTTCTCCCTAACGGTAGGCGTGAATTTGAGACGGCCAATCAGTCGGCAGTGGGCATGTTGGCCCAGTTTCGGCCCGACGTAGAACGCCTTGGGAAGAGGGCTGAAAAGATGTCCGGTTTGGCACCAGAAATCCCCGGGCTACCCGGATGTGAACACAATATATGCAGACCCGGCCCTGCGGAGCTGGTGCTAGTGTGTAAGCGCCATAAGTGTCATTTATGTTTACAACTTAGTAGGCACAGATTAAATGAACAGCCTCATTCAACAGTGGAAGAAGCCTTTTGCAGATGCACACATATGTATATACATGTATCCTTGTTTTTTATTTTCCTTGTAATTATCCTCTGAGTGATGGTGCTGCTGTTACAAGTGAATTTCCCCACTGGGATCAATAAAGTCTATTCTATTCTAATCTACATCTCCTTTTTCTGGATGCAAAGTCATCAATGAGGTCATCTGATGCGGTGTTGCTTCTAAGCTGAGCTGAACTTATGATAGCCAGGTCACTCAAGTGTTCTCGTGCCATAGATGAGCCTCGGTTTTGAGCTCAGGGTTCTCACTGACAAATTCAAGCATTTTCAAGGTAAATTTTCAAACTTTTCAAGCACCACACTGCAAAGACAAAGCAATACATTAGGACTCAAGAGTACAGTTTCACCTCACTATCATATGAAATAACTTATTACTGTTATAAAATAGGTATGATCATATCTGATCACAGGATAAAAAATTGGGCCTGATCACATTAAATTATTGGACTCAGGTGAAAAAGATAGGATATAACCTTATAAAGCAACTAGCATGAGCTTTTAAATTCATCCTCAGATAGAAATTTACAAACGAAATGACAATGGCTTAGATTTAATTCTAACCTGTCTGCTTTTAGTTCTAGTCGTTTACCTTAAAACCAAACTCCCTGCTCTCCCAGTTCACAGCAGCAACTCAGACAAAAACACACAGCCCTCTGACACTCAAAGATACACTAAAAGACAAAGAGAAACTGTCTATGGACAGCAAAAACACAGTCAAGATAGCTATATTAATCACACTGGATGACTCTGTGGTTGCAAACGTTTTTTGCAGTGTCCTAAAGCCACGGTATGAGCCATGTTGTGCAGGGAAGAGCGAGCCTGCCGGCCGCAACACGGGTGCAGTCATGGTAATGCTTATCGCAAAACACAGCCAGCTACTAACTATACTACTATTAACACATTTCTTATCAATGTTCTTCCTGACAGAGTGATGTTTTTTGGCAGCTAATCTGAGGAAATTACATGAAAACAGGAGGTGGAGCCCTGTTAAAAGACAAATTTCTGTTACCGTTTGGTTTCAGACAAATAAAGTTTTCAATTATATTCCAATTTACAAATAAATAAATAATAATAAATATCTGAAAGGACAGCGTGGATGTTTTCTACTTTCTTCTAATTAATTGAATGCATTGCTGAGGTATTGGATTGGGACTCGGTATCAAAATCTTGTGACATGGATCAGGGGCAAAAAAATGTGATAATTATAAATATTATCTTGTAATATTCCAACAAGCAGGGACAAAGTAAACAAAAACATAACATTTTACATTTTGAAATGTGTCTAAGGTCTAGTTTTGCTCCTACTTTTGCAGCTCTTATAGAATGCTATGTTTAAAATCCTGCTCCTGCTAAATTTCTGATTATTACCACCCATTACTGAAAGATCTGATCACAACCACCCCTCCATCTGCAGAACCATTAATTGATTAAAATAAATAATTATACTTGATGAACAAATAGGTTTTAGGCATTGTATTTCTGCTAGTAAAAATAACTGTTGATATATTTATTTTCAATTGTGACTAGTAAGAATATGATCTGGACTAGGATTAATTATATTGTCGCTATGTAAAATAGGAATTACTAGCAGGTGTGGCTGTTGATTAAATGATAACATGGCTTGCCACGGGGACTCGGGTCTGCTTTCTCAGCCAAACATGGTTCATGCGTCGGCTCACAAATAGATGTCATGAACGACGGGGTGCTTTATTAAATTACTGGTATTTACATGTTTAGTGACAAACCTGAACACAAGTGTTACAATTAGCTCTGCTGCTGTTTACTTTCCCCAGATGCAGTCAAAGCTTTGATTTTTTTCAGAATCTTTTTTAGTTCGCGAACTCGGAGCTGTTTTGTAAACAGTTTGTGAATGAGAGAACAGCCGATGTCTGACGTGAACCGCAGCAGCGGGAGGAACAGGGCTTTGTGGCTCATAACAGACTTTTTAGAACAGAAAAAGATATTTCTTACCGTTTTTTCCGATACCCTGCTCTACTCCAGTTTTGATTTCATAACTAATTATTACAGAAGGACCCCGGTCTGTATCCCAGACCCAAAGCAGGGCTCTCACACCGGTGTTACAGAAAGGAGCTGGCCCTCTCAGTGTCACATTCTGTCCTGTCTCCCCAGTTCTGTTCAGTTCTTTGTCCAGGTTAATTGGTCCCACCTGCCTCTCGTTCACTTAATCACCAATTCACCCTCATCCTCATGTATTTAAGCCCTGTCTGTTTTCTGTTCCCTGTGGGTTCATTGTTCCAGTCAGTCCTGCGTGTTCAGTTCTCATCATTAAAACCTTTCTACCGCCTCACCTGCTTCGTCGTTCTCACCTGCATTTGGGTCCTCATCCTCACCTCAGCGCAGCAATCGTGACAGAATGAACCAACCAAACCAAGGACCCAGCAGGGAGACACGGAGGGGATCTGGACGACGACGCCGGCCCTCCAGAGCTGTTCCGCCTGGCACAGAGGCCCAGCTCCAGCTGCCCCTACCAGGCCAGCCGGTTCCGGACCCGGTGATCGAGCCTGCAGATGAGCAAGCAGAATTCGCTCACCTGCAAGCCGAGGTGGTCCGGCTACGGGCCCTCGTCAACCTCCGGGCGCTCCAGGTTGAGACTTTAACTCCCCTGGTTCACCAGTTGACTCTGGAGGTCCAGTCCCTCCTTCCGGCTCCAGCAGCGGCACCCCCGCTCCCTCCGGCTCCAGCAGCGGCACCCCCGCTCCCTCCGGCTCCAGCAGCGGCACCCCCGCTCCCTCCGGCTCCAGCAGCGGCACCCCCGCTCCCTCCGGCTCCAGCAGCGGCACCCCCGCTCCCTCCGGCTCCCGACGCGGAACCCCCGCTCCCTCCGGCTCCCGACGCGGAACCCCCGCTCACTCCGGCTCCCGACGCGGAACCCCCGCTCACTCCGGCTCCCGACGCGGAACCCCCTCTCACTCCGGCTCCCGACGCGGAACCCCCGCTCACTCCGGCTCCCGGGACCAGAGTTGTGCCGTCTACACAAGAGACCCCTGCTCTGGAACCCTCACCCAGGCTCCAGCTTCCTGCCGCCAAAGAGACCCCTGCTGGGAGACCTACGGAGAAGGTCCCAGTTGTGCCGTCTAAGGCAGGAGTTCCAGCCTCCCTACCCTTCCTGCACCTATCCGGCCGGCCTATCCAGCCGCCGCCTCTCTTCATCCCGGCTCCACATCCCGAGCCGCCGCCTCTCATCGTCCCGGCTCCACATCCCGAGCCGCCGCCTCTCATCGTCCCGGCTCCACATCCAGAGCCGCCGCCTCTCATCGTCCCGGCTCCACATCCAGAGCCGCCGCCTCTCAGCAGCCAGGCACCGGAACCCGAGCCGCCACCTCTCAGCCCGGCTTCTGCACCAGAGGCTCTCTGCTGTCTCCTGTGCCCACGGCGCCGGCCTCCCAGGTCTTCCGGGTCCCGGCTTCTGGTTCCACGCCGCCGGTCTCCCAGGGACTGCCATCTCCTGTGCTCCAGGCGCAGGCCCCCCAGGGTTCCCCTCGGCCTGCGTTGGGCGTCCGGTGCCGCCCTTTGAGGGGGGGGTACTGTCACATTCTGTCCTGTCTCCCCTGTTCTGTTCAGTTCTTTGTCCAGGTTAATTGGTCCCACCTGCCTCTCGTTCACTTAATCACCAATTCACCCTCATCCTCATGTATTTAAGCCCTGTCTGTTTTCTGTTCCCTGTGGGTTCATTGTTCCAGTCAGTCCTGCGTGTTCAGTTCTCATCATTAAAACCTTTCTACCGCCTCACCTGCTTCGCCGTTCTCACCTGCATTTGGGTCCTCATCCTCACCTCAGCGCAGCAATCGTGACACTCAGAACAGCCACAGCCGTGTTTATTAAAGGCAAAATAATCGCTCTCTAGTTTTTAACGCTAACAAAAATAACAAATATAGTTTTTTCATCAAACTAACTTGGGTGACCTTTTATACAAAATTGTGCAGTTTGTTTTTCAAGCATTTTCAAGGACTCAATACAGAAATCAAGCATTTTCCATACCTTGAAAACACATTATTGTAATTCAAGGATTTCAAGCACCCGTACGAACCCTGTGAGATGCTTCAGTCAACAGCAGCAATTAACAGGGAGAGCTAAGGTTAACATCTAACTTCAGTATTGACCCTGTTATGACCAGAAATCCATTCAGAAAAAGCAGATTAACATTTGTTTTGGTCTAAATGGAAAATTGCACAATGAAATTATTGTAAATAGACTACAACTGATATAATTATAATATATATAATAGGAACCCCCCCCCCTCCTTCTCTCACACACACTCACTAGACCGACAGAGCACAAACAGAGCCAATAAGGATGTTTTCCTACATATTATTTATACATACATCTAGGGATGCTCCGATCCGATCACGTGATCGGAAATCGGGCCCGATCACGTGACTTTCAAAGGACTCGGAATCGGTTCAAAAAGATCGGATTTAACCTTATAAAACAACAAATATGACATTTTAAATTCATTCTGATATCTTAACAAGTTCCTCTATATCAATATTTGTTTCTTGGACAAAAACAACAGCATTACGTCACACAATGTACGGCAGGTGAGGATTCAGACACCATACAGCTGTTAGCTAGCAGGCTAACGCAGAGCTAACTTGTCTCCACAGGAGAGCTCAAATATCTGTATGTTGGTCTTATTTTAAACCGGACAGCAAAGGCAGTGTAACAGCCACTTGTAATGTGTGCATACTGGACATTCAACATGCTGGAAAAGACAGCTGCATGATAAGCAGCCTTCAAAACGAAATACTTTCTCCTTCGGCTTTTTTCCCTTCAGGCGTCACCACTGCGAACCATCGGTCTGGGTTAAGTCTCAGTTCACAGCGGCATCTCTAACAAAAACACGGAGCCAGCCAACAGTGAAAATTACGTTAATTAACAGAGAAATCGCAGACAACAAAACGTCGGAGTTTCTCATTCTGCAGCACCTGAGCTGAACACACTGGTAGCTTCATGGTGCTGTGGGGAAAGCCTGCTGTGGAACCGTGGCTATGGAACCCAAAGTGTGCCACAAACGCGCAACATTACGTGCGACTCTCACACGAAAAGTACACGTTTTTAACGAGCAATCAACGCGTCAACAACACACAAGGCCGTATCTACCATTGAGGACACCGAGATCCGGACCTCGGTATTTTTCTGCAGAATATTTTTTTAAAAATTCTCAGCCTATGACAAGGGAGGCGCTACAACAACGCGAGGCAGCCGCACTTAATGTTTATAGCCGCGGGAACATATTGTAGCGTTCTTGTAGTTTTAGGAAATGTTATATGTGTGTTCCTTTCTTGCTGTTCAAGCATTGTGAGTGCAGATTGAATGAGTGAGTGTGGGGCGGCGGGGCCCTGCGTGCGGGTGCGGAAGGACTGTGGAAGCGGGGGAGTGAGAGAGAGAGAGCCTGGTTGGAGTGTTGTACGGCGTGGTTACGGCCGGCAGTAATCAGAGAGTTAAAGAATAAACAAACGAAAGTGCATTAACGGCTCGCTTATTATTTAGCGTTGAGCGAAACGCTACAATATTTTCAGCAGGGGGTGCTGAAATAAAAAAGCTCAGCTGCGCTCAACTGCAGCCTACGTGTAGCATAGGCATTGATATGAGTCTCATTATTAGAAAGAAGACACCCTCTGACAGTCTTGAAGCGCTGCTTATAAACCTACGACTCCTGTCTGCAGTTGACCAATGAAAACACACCTTTGGGACGCCGCAGCAGCAAGACTCCGCCTCTCTGAGTTTTCGTTTCAATTCATGTTTAAAATGCGGATTATAAACTACACACCTGTTTTAATTTTTGTTAGGAGCCCAAATAAAACCGGAGTTATACTAAAATAATTAAACTAAGAATGGGTTCAGTAGCGTTTTGTTGCTGAGGGAGAGGATGGCTGCTGCGTGATCTGACAGCAGGTGTCAAAAGGGCTGATGCGCTGTCACGGAGCGGAGAAAACACTGAGACAGACATTGACGGCAAAACTTTAGATATTGGAGCGATCTGTGGCAGATAGTTACTTCTCTGTAGTTTAGTGTTTTTTTATGTATAAAGGAGGATGAGAAGGATGGATGTCCAGCAGTTCAGATCAGCTTCAAAACTCCGTCACAAGCCCAGGGCCGTTTAGAGGCATTTGGGGGCCAAGGCAAAATAGACTTGAGCCCCCCCCCCACTCGCCCGCCCCCGCAGAACTTGCAGAAAAAAAGTTTTAACACTTAATACGTGGGTTCATTTAGTAGTCTGTAGTACCTTTCCCCTGTATTTGTCTATAACAAGCCAGTACAGCAAGCCATCTTAACATCTTTTTTATTCCTATGTTATATAGCAATAATATCATTTATCCTTGAACAAATAATATCCTTACTAGTCAACTTTGAAAAGTACGGAAGAGGATTAGGGCCACTGAAAAGAAAAAAAAGAAAAGAAAGAGAATTCTGACTTTAATCTCAGAATTCTGAGAAAAAAGTCAGAATTCTGACTTTTTTCTCAGAATTCTGAATTTAATCTCAGAATTCTGACTTTTATCTCAGAATTCTGACTTTTTTCTCAGAATTCTTTAATGCTGGTAGGAAGTAGCTTCAATGACAGAGATGTGATTTGAGCAGGATAAAAAGTCAGAATTCTGACTTTAATCTCAGAATTCTTAATGCGGGTCAGAATTCTGAGATTAAAGTCAGAATTCTGAGAATAAAGTCAGAATTCTGAGATTAAAGTCAGAATTCTGACTTTTTTCTCAGAATTCTGACTTTTTTCTCAGAATTCTTTAATGCGGGTAGGAAGTAGCTTCAATGACAGAGATGTGATTTGAGCAGGATAAGTTTGGTCAGGTGCCACTGCTGTCAATCATTGCGGGAATGCACACGGTGTCGGATACCTCGTTGATTTTTTTTCCTCTCCTCTTTTTTTTCTCTCCTCTGCCTGAGCTGATGCTGATGGTGCTGTATGCGCAGCGCACCTCACGGCATTGATGTGCCTTTTGTGGCACCCTCATGGAGTGCGTGCCAGGTGTATCGGGAGGGGCAGCACTGGGGGGGACTGTGAGTGGTTGGTGTTTGAGGACAAACAGTTATTTTCTCATTAATCTTGTATATTTCGACAAATAAATACCTGGAAAATGTACCGGTACGCACTGCACCCTAGAAAAAAAGTGCCGGTATATTGAAAGGTCAAAATTAGAAGTGTGGCGGCAGTACTGGTATCGCTGCATACCGGACTAAAGTACTGCTCTCTGTCCCTAAAAAGGATACGAGTCTGATCATCAGCATCGCATCATCGTGATCAGTTCCTGACAGCCACTGTTTCGCCCTCCCTAACCCACCCCACGCACTTCTTTGCAGTATTGTGCACTGCACAATGATTCAACTGGCCCAAAAACTCCACCTTAAACCGGTTTTCCCGACATGATCACATACAGGGCTGACTACATTTGTGGCTAGAGCTTTCTTCTTTTTCAGTCTCTCCTTTTCTGCTTCATCTTTTCTGGCCCATCTCGATCCATTTTGCCTCTGGGGCCGAAGGTGCGGCAGCGAGCTCGCGGGCGGGGGTCTGCAGCACTTTGCCAGACCTTGACAAAGAGAGAGGACAGGGTGTTGTGCCCAGTTTGCTCCGTTTCTGTGAGCGTCAGGAGAGCAGATGCCCTGATGAACACATGACAGATTGTTTATTTAGATATCAAACACTTCGTGACCATCGGCAATGACTGAGCGGGCCAGATTAACGGCCAGGCCACCGGGAAATCTCCCGAAGCTCCTGACTGCCAGTCCGCCACTGATAACAGGTCACTACAATCATTTGGGAATAGAAAGTGTTTCTATTGGAACTAAAGCTTGTTCAACAGCTCACCTGTTCCTTCCATACTGACAGGAGAAATCCCCTCATCAGGCTGCAGCTGATCAACAGAGTGTCGTGACAGAACACCGACGAGACCGGCCCACCGGGAATTTCCCCTGGTTACACCCGCCATCCCCGTTACACAGGAGCTGCTTATCACATTTACTCTCATTGTGACTCCAGAGCTTGGCTCCACTGGTGTGTATTACTAGATTCTAAAATGTTTTCATGAAAAAACACACAGCTTAGTAGATCTGTGGCTTGTGTATAAAACCATCCACACCTCCACCCACACTGTGTGTGTTTTTTTTTTTTTTTTTGAAGAAACGGAGGGGCACCTAATCACTGACGTGTTTGTTACTAATTATATAATTTGCAGATACACAAATGGTCAAGTACACACCAGTTATTAAACACAGGGAATGCAGACTAAAAATATTTTTTTGCATTATTGCCTGCTGCTGGTGGTTAGAGAGACCGGTGACATGTGCACAGCAGCCTCACCTCTGTTGGTGTGCCTCAGGGCAGCTGAGGCTACATTGTAGCTCATCACTATCAGTGTGTGAATGTGTGGATGACTGACTCTAGTGTAAAGTGCTCTGGAGTCCTCTGACTCAGAAAGGCACTATATAAGTCCAGGTCATTTATCATTATCAATACCATCCAATAGACCTATTTTTTATTTTGTTGACTAAAAATTGACTAAAACAGTTCACGACTAAATCTAGACTACAATTAAAAAGAGTTTTGGTCAAAAGAGTATAAAACTAAATTGGTCCAGGATGTCCCCTGCCTCTGTCCCGATGACGCCAGCTCCCAGAGACCCAATGAGGATGGAGCAATTAGGATAATGGATGGATACACTTTAAGAGGCACCATGATTGTGTGTGGAGCAGTCTGTGTAACATTCAGACTCCTAAATTACAACATGAAAGCACCCATAAAAGGGATCTTTGGCATCACTTTTCAACAGCAGAAGACAGAGGCAACTGTCTTTAGAACAAGAAAGACAATCTCATATGATGCAACCGTTCACCTACTTGTTGACATGAACTAAAGAGGAGTTGGTGTTAGCAGTACTAGGTGCATTCTGCATATACCAATATTACCGTAAGGTTATGTGAAACAGTGAGTGTGAACTGAAAGTGTTTGGATTGTAAGATAACCTTTAGACAGCTGTGTTACCACCATGAGTCCAGAAACAGTACCAGGTCATCTCCTTACCTTGTGTGTGGATGATTTATGCATCCTGAATGTGTTCCTCTCTGGTTACAACCTCAATCAAGCATCCATGGTGTCTATAAACAGTGTACTGAGTTAGAAAATATGGAACAAGCCACACAGACAGTTATCACAAACACACAAAACTCCTGGTCCAATCCATACTGGACCCATATGTGTGTCTGTGTGAGACAGGATGAGTATTTTCTGTTGAGCACCAGCCTTTCTCTCCCACAGCTGGATGTCTCAGGGCAGCAGAGAAGGCGAAGTAGCTCTTGAGGTTTCTGGTGTTTTGTTCAAACACCTGAGCTAAATAATCCACAAAAAATCATCTATAATTCATTCATATTATTGAATCTTCAAACATTGCTCACAGACCTGCAGTCAGTTGAAAGCATTCCCAAGAATAACCAAATCTGCAAACATGGTAACTTGGACCCAGAACTGTTTAAACAGCAGTGAGTAAATAACAGCTAATGTCCCCCCAGTCACAGCTTTTGATATGGAGTTGTGTATCATCTCCCACAAACCTGCTGTTAGTAACATTGGTAAAAGGCTCGTGTAGATCTCTACGTGTCCTTGGGTAAAACCATGGCTGGAGTATGGAACAGAAAGATCATGGGGACAGAAACATAAAAGGCCATCCACTCAGCATCACAGAGAACTGAAAGAGACAGAAAATAATCAGCTGTCATGTGTCCCCAGCTGGGCCTCTTTCAGAGGTCTGGATCATCCTTCTCATAAAAATGTGTTACTCGGGTAAAGTTTGGCAACGTTAGTTTTCCAAGGCCTCTTTCTTCTCAAAGTTTTCATCCAATTTTTTCCTCTCATGTTCCTGATAATAATCTCCTTGTAATTTTATCTTTAACATTTCATAATGTTTTACGTTTTTTTTCTTTCTGTTTTATAAATGTTTATATAATTCTGGAAGAAACTTTGGAATCCCAGCTGCTTTTTCTGATCCATCACGATTGGGGGTCATAAAAGACCACCCAAAAGAAACCAATCTGGAAATCTTCTCCTGCTTCATAGGTTTAACCTAAAATAACACAAAATGACATATATGGAGTATTTTAGTTTGGTTTTTGGTGTTTTATTTTCTTCCAAAAACGTGATCTTTGTCTGAATTTATCGAAGGTTTTAAGTTCTTACAGGCTAGGATGTGTTTACTTTTTTATTGAAATGCTAATTGTCTTGTTGTAGAATACTCTACATATGACCTCACCTGTTTAAAAGTATTTAAAACAGTAAAGTAGACAACTTTTTACAAAAAATATACTAATGTTAGGATATGATACTGAAATGTGTTACTCACTGTTTTGTGCTGTGCTTTTTCTCCTCCACACCTATATTGCATTTCAACAAATCAACGTTAATAAAAATCGTCTTAAATAATCGAGATTTCAATTTTAGTCAAAAATAATCGTGATTATCAATTCTGCCATAATCGAGCAGCCCTAACTGATATTAACCTTAATTACTAAGCATGACAAAAATAAATAAAACATAAAACAGATTGTCATAAAATATAACTTAAACAATCCTTATTTACGGCTTAAACAAAAAATATTACCAGTATTATGGCCACTAATTTGTGTTAGTTCAGCAAATTTTGCTATTCAATTCAGCATTAAATATGCTTTGTTTTATAGCTGTGCTTTGTCTGACCTTCTTGGGCAAGGTGGCAGCCAGCAAAAGCAATCAATACTGTAAATACAGTACACTGATTACAATTAAATGAGTGTCATAAAATAACTAATAAGCTTTCACGGTTTTCATGTTGTATGCTTGTTCACTGAAGTCTTTGAGCCAGTGATGAACATGGAGCATGAGGCAATAATTGGTGGGTTTAAATGCCTTTACTGACTGCTAAAACATGAAATGGCCCATCATATAAATTATACAGCCTTGCTTGACCTTGCCAAATTATGTGTCTGTGACTATTTAAGCTTCAGGTAAATTATTTGAATGTGTATTTTGTGGTGTGAACAGTTTTCAAAGCACTTTAAATTTTAAGTGTTATATGACTCATTTTATCTTTTTGTAGATTAATAAGTATTGTCAATCTAATAAAAGATAGAAAGAGTCAATTATTGTCAATCAACAAAATAAGTATAATAAATGGCTTATAACGTACTACTAGTCATAATTTTAAACTTCCTGACAATGTTTTTTTTTTTCTTTTCTTCTTACAAAATCATGGTGGGTCACACGTGGGCTTCTCTACCACCAGGCTTAGCAAATTTTCTGGGGGAAACCCTGTGATTTAATCCATTCCATACTATTCAACAAAACACTAGCAAGAAAAGCAAAATAATATTTAATATTGGGGCAAAATTGACTAAAAATGTATTAATTTTTCTTGGCAGAGCTCTCTTGTATTACAGTTGAAAACCCTTTATTCAAAAGGGTTTAAATCAGTGGTACTCAATTAGTGGGGCGCACCCCCCTTGGGGGGCGCAGGAGAAGAGCAGGTGGGACGCGGCAGACACCCCCCCACCCCGCTCGGCTCTTCCCCGACGGAGAATACAAGGGTATTCCAACCTCTAATGTCAGTCCAATAAATGAGGGTCACAGACTGATTTTTGAACACAGGAAAAGTCCAAACATGAATTTTATTTAATGGAAAGGCAGTGCATGTGTTAGATGGACAAGAAATTTAGATTTTTCTTACTTTTTGTTTCATTTTATATTGGTTGTTTGGTAGAGAGACGTATAAACGGCCCATATTAAACACGGTTATGTTAAAAAGAAGTCTCATCTCTGTTTCCCTGTGGTGCCCACCATAGCGGTATTTTATTTAAATAAAATGTTTTTTTTACATAACTTCGTTTCTTTCTTATATGAGAAATTGAAAGAATCGCTGCTGCATTTGGACACACTGAGGAGGGCGCATTTGCTCGCAGCCAGAGGCTGCATGATCCATTTTCCCCTTCACTTTCTTTTTAAAAACAATAATAATAAACATTCAATAAAACAGTTAAATATCCATTCATTTTAATTAATATTTAGTCCAAACAAGCTGACCAGAGAGCCCCAGTAACATAAAAACAATGCAATTAAACGATTCTCAACATTTCACCTGCTGCGGCCCGAACGTGGCCTAGTGAACTAGACCAAATTCTTGCTTTGCAGAGTTTGGTCTAGGCACGCTTCATTGTATCCCTCGCAGCCTGTGGCTGTCCAATCACAGCTCGCTATAGTTTTGGTTGGGCCAATCACAGCGCTCTATATTTTGGGCCAATCACAGAGCGGGAGTAGCCGATGACATCAGCGCAGCGGCCGCGAACCCAAGCAACATGGCGGCAATGCAGGAACCACGTTCGTTTGAAACGGCTTTGTCATCAACATTGGATTATTTAGACTCCAACGTGCATAAGTCTGTCGGATATACTTAGCGGCTTCTTATTTTTATCAAACAAAGTAGTGCAATGTCCCAGTACACCTGATATTCACATGTTTTTATACAAAAACGACAGAAATCATTGATGTTAGATGCCATACCTGCCTCCCGCTTTTCCGTCGCTGTGATTACGTCATGTTGTTCGTTACTCTGATTGGTCCTAGCGCTATCCAATTGCGTGCTGACATTTTGAAAGACAATAGTAGATCCCGCCTCACGACTGAGTGCCGTCAATGGTTCGTGGCCAGACTATATATTCACATATATAGGATGGCTTGCCAGGCTAGCCCGAACGCACATTCTTTCTGCTCCGGCGTAAACCTGAACCGGTCACCTGCTTGTGCGTAATCAGATGTCTCTATGGAGCTTGCTGAAGAGGCTAACGTATGGGGGAATTTAACTGACAAATATCAAGAGCTTGAATTTTAAATTTAAGAGCAGGATTTTATATCCTTGCTTTCAAAACTTGTTATGCTTGCACTCAAAATGTCTGCTCTCGTTCAAATATACTCTGTTCTCCCTCAAATCCTTCTTTCTGCACTCAGATTTTAAGTTTCTTGCACAGATATTTTCTTCACCTGTGCAAACTTTCTCTCTGAACGGATCAAAACTGCTCCCACAACTCTGTTCCCTGCGCTCACGGATTTTTTCTGCTCGCTCGCAAACCTGGTAGTATAATCTCCTAGCAACCGCTCGGCCAATGGGAGACTGTTTGGAACTGGGCAGTGACAAACCTCTTCAGGGTGCGCTTGTTTTCTTCATGTGAGCTTGCCTGTGTAGTTTAAACATATAGCTACATCTGCTTTTCCTGCACTGAAAACAGGCCTATATAAGAATGTATTTTGTGTATATTTCAAATGTATCTGGTCTAAACATGTCTTAGTTTTAAAATGTTAGCATGAATTCATAGTTTGTGAAACATTAAAATCGTGTTTTCTGTGGAAACTGCGCCCCCTAGTGGAGAAGCTTTGGAGGAAAGAATAAACTCGTCAGTCTGCCATCTTTCCATCGCATCAGTTACATAACTTTTATATTTATCAGAGATATTTGGTTGCCTTGCAAACTTTCCACAAGAAGGTAAGTAGAACTTTATTTAAAATATCAGTGTGTAGATTAATGTAGCCGTTTCACATTTGACTTTATCAAGATATCAGTATTTTTCTCATTTAAACCGAGGATGGTTAGTGGACAGGTGATGAAGCTGACTTTTGACGATAGTTTTTAATGTCATCTAAACTGATAAATAATAACCTATAAATAACTGCTTTGAAACTCTTTATTGTCAGATAGACCCACCGTGTAGCCTACAAACCCAGGTTGTAATGGTAGCAGAACTTTATGATGCCTCATGTTAGCTAACATGCTAGCTTAACCTAGTGCGGTGACTCAAGCCTCCGTGTTTCTGTGTTTTAGGTTAAATGTGAACATGGCAGCAGCTTTGAATNAATTCTGACTTTTTTCTCAGAATTCTTTAATGCGGGTAGGAAGTAGCTTCAATGACAGAGATGTGATTTGAGCAGGATAAAAAGTCAGAATTCTGAGATTAAAGTCAGAATTCTGAGAAAAAAGTCAGAATTCTGAGATTAAAGTCAGAATTCTGAGAATAAAGTCAGAATTCTGAGATTAAAGTCAGAATTCTGAGAATAAAGTCAAAATTCTGAGATTAAAGTCAGAATTCTGAGAAAAAAGTCAGAATTCTGAGATTAAAGTCAGAATTCTGAGATTAAAGTCAGAATTCTGAGAAAAAAGTCAGAATTCTGAGATTAAAGTCAGAATTCTGAGAAAAAAGTCAGAATTCTCTTTCTTTTCTTTTTTTTCTTTTCAGTGGCCCTAATCCTCTTCCGTAGAAAATACAGACATGAACAAGTAGAAATCATGTTTAAGGATATTCATAATAACAAATGCACTATAGGGATTTAGCTTCTCATTTCATGAAGGTGTGTCCATCTTTCAGTGTTGAATAAACGTGTTAACCTTGACCAGGGGTCAACAGTTAAACCTTTTTTGTCTTTTTACAGAAACTAAAAACAGGCTATTAGGCAAATCTAATTAAGGGTATTTTAAAAGTTTTAAACTGTATTTTAAAAACTACAGAGATTACTTTGATTTTACTAATGAATTATTCTAAGCAGAATCTCTGAAAAGCAGCAATAAATATCCTCAGGAGTTTAAAACCTTTATAAAATGTACTCATGCATGTTATCAGTACTTTATAAAATGTGTTTGTGATTTATATCTGTTAATACAGATGGGAAAGCAATTCATGTAAAGTAATCGTGAAACCGTGATTATTTCTCAGACTATAATCGTACCAACATTTATAATCGTTGCAACCCTACTCTAGATACCAGCTAAACATATTCATCTATTGTCTCTCTCTCTCTCTCTCTCTCACTCTCTCACACACACACACAAGAACATCATACACATACAAGTAACTTTATTTTTAAATAAATAATGTAACTGGAAATCAGTTTTGGTCTTTTCTTTGTAGTTAATGTGCACGGGATAACGGAAGTTGGACCTCGGTAATTTTGAAACTCTGGATACGGCCTTGACAACACATACTTTACGCGTGAAAATTTTGCGTGATTTCAACCAGCAACCAACATGAAAACAACGTGTTGTTAACACACGTGCCTCCTCCGGTCACGGAAACGCGCATCACTCCACAGCCGCATAAGGACGTAAACAATTTGAAATATGAGCATCTCAGCTACTTTTAAATTTATTCATAATATTAACACATTTTTTATTAATGTACTTCCTAAACAAGTGATATTTTTGGCAGATAAACTAAGGAAATGACATAAATACACAAAGAAAGACATACCTAAATAATAATAAAAAAATTAAAGGATAACTTGGACGTGTTTTCCCTTCATTTCTTCTTTTTTAATGCTTTGCTGAAGTATCGGATCGGGACTCGGTATCGGCAGATACTCAAAATCAAATGACTCGGACTCGGATCGGGAGCAAAAAAATGTGATCGGAACATCCCTACATACACCAACAATAATACTATGGATTGAAAGACTATGAACTAAAAACAATATCAGCCAGAGGTGAAGGTTTTAACAAGACATTTCATAAATGATAATCAGGGCTGCTGTATAATTTAATCTCCAGTCCACATCCAGACAAAACTATCCTCTCTTCTGTCTTATGATCAGCAACAGCTGATGTTTATGCTCACAAAGTTTGATTTTCAACAACATGCCCACTTTTAACTCATTCACTGCCATTGATGACTTTAGTTGTGAATTGCATTTTTTTACGGGGTGGGCGTCTGAACGACGTGATCAGGAAGTAGAAAATGAATGAATAAGGAGATCGTTTTGGGACGCTGCTGTGATAAAAAGCGATGCGCCAACTGGAAATGTTTCTGCAGCTCACGCTTCGACAACAGATTGTGAAAGAACAGATAAAGCTAGAAATACGGTGATTCTTCCTGATGTAAGAAGTGAGTCTACTCTTTCTTTTGGTAGTTTTGGCGTTTGCATGATCATAGAGCACAATGTTCTGTGACTCTTCAAAAAACAATAAAAACGCTCAAAAACGCTGGCAGTCAGGGGCTTTCTGAGCAGAAAACGGCTGGCAGTTAAAGAGATTTAAGTGAAACACACTCCTCTTGTTTTGACATTTTCTTGTGTTTGCTCATAATCTGTATTTCCTTTTGGACACCATCTATCCACCTCAATGGATCCACCTGCACGTTGACACATTTAACCACT
>SSNS01000163.1:235651-248362 GCA_006937985.1 Aphyosemion australe | reverse complement strand
TTTTGTTTCTTGGAACTAAATGTTACACAATGTTTTCATCAGTAGTATGTACTAGCATGTTGGTTTGAATAAGTTTTATTTTTGTGATCCATAGAAAGCTCATTAGTTACAATAAATAATGTTGGTTCAACTGGAGTCTTTAATTTTTCTTTCACTGAACCAGAAAAACAGAAATTTGAGCAATTTGTGCATCTAGATTCTAAAATGATTTTTACAAATAACTGATTATATTTTATATAAAATATAAATTGTGTGGCATAAATCAATAGTGTTTAACAGATTGTTTTTTAATAAATAAAATACTGACACAGTCAACACTAACAATAAATAAACACTTCAGGTCAGCAGGCTGTTAGTACAGTGGCCATCATTGGTCAGGGATGAGAGCAGATGTGCTGTCATGAATCAATGCTAAGCTAACGAGTCAGTATGTATGTATAAAGTCTGTATGGCCAAAATTATTTACTTTAGACCAGCTTGAAAACCATTACACTGACCAAAACATCCTCTTTAAAAGCATGTCCTGACTGCATGAAAATCGTAATGTGGAGCAGAAAGCTGAAGTTGAAGGTAGAGCAGATGTAGCTAACTGCTCAAGCCACACAGGATAACCCGCTCGAAAAACAAGCGCACCCTGAAGAGGTTTGTCACCGCCCAGTTCCAAACAGTTCTCCCATTGGCCGAGTGGTTGCTAGGAGATTATTCTCCAAAGTTTGAGAGGGAGCAGAAAAAATCCGTGAGCGCAGGGAGCTGACTTGTGGTCCACAAGTGGCGGCTGGTGCACAGATTAAAACTGCTTCCACAAGTTGTGGAAGCAGTTTTAATCTGCGCAGAGAGAACGTTTGCACACGTGAAGAAAATATCTGTGCAAGAAACTTAAAATCTGAGTGCAGAAAGAAGGATTTGAGGGTGAACAGAGTATATTTGAAAGAGAGCAGACATTTTGAGTGCAAGCATTGAATGTTTTGAAAGCAAGGATATAAAATCCTGCTCTCAAATTTAAAATTCAAGCTCTTGATATTTGTCAGTTAAATTCCCCCATAAATAACAGTATTTTCTGCTCCAGACAGCAGAAATCATCTCATCATATCTCCTACAAATATTCTAGGTAGGCACACAAAAATATATCAACCATATATATATAGCACCAGCAAAGCCTTCTAATGCTGACGCTTTTGGAATTTTTCAAATTGGTGCAATACTTTTCGAATGGTGATGAGAAGTTCGAGGCCTCCGATCTGACATCTAACAGCTGAAGCTGACTGTAAGGCTATGTTCACACTGCAGGCAAAAGCGCATCAAATCCGCATGTTGACCTGCCTGTGACCCTTATCTTTTTTGTGCCAGTCTAAACAGCACAGATCCGATTTTTCCTAATCCGATCCAGGTCGTTTCAATATGTAGTACTGATTGCGACACATATGCGCATTTTTTGAAAGCGACTGCAGTCTGAACGGTCAAGTCGCATTAAATCCGCCTCCTATCCGAAGTTTTTGCAGTCTGAACGGTCATGTCGCATTAAATCCACCTCCTACGTCACTGCTCAGCGGAGGTGAGCGCCGTGTCAGGACTTCCCCGACGAGGAGCGCTGAAGAGCAGCGCTGACAGAGGATTCATGGGTGTGTGGGACATCCTGTCAAGTTTTGGAATTAAAAATACAAGAAAGCATGAGAGCGGGAGGTGCTGCTGGAGCGAAGGGCATCTCCGGTCTCGGTCTCCGTGACAGCGGGGCGGGGGGGTTCTCCGTGACAGCGGGGCGGGGGTTTTCGGGGGTTGAATGAACTTAATACCGAAACATTTTCAGGGAATACTAACTGGGGAAGACGGGGTGAATAAGGAGTAAAATAGTCTTTAAAATAGTTTCCAGCTCAAAACGAGAGACTCAAGTGTGATCCTGTCAGTGAAGGCTTTCACATCACAACTCCACCTCTCCTGGTTCTGACCATAGACATTGACTTCTTGTCTTCTGCGCATGCGGGTCACTTTGGGGCCGTGAAGCGTTCACGCTGGAGAGTGTTTGCTGTCGCATTTCAGTTATAATGTGAACAGCCACAAAAAAAAATCAGATTTACTCAAAAAATCGGAATTGAGCATCAAGACCTGCAGTGTGAACGTAGCCTAAGTACATGCAGACGGGTCGTTAACACATGCAGACGGTTCGTTAAGCCTAATTATAAACAATTAAAGATCAAAGGATCAAAGGCTTTTCCTTATGAGTCAAGTTCACCTGGAAACCACTGCTGCTTCTCCCTGATTGGCTGAGAGTATTCAAATTTCTGCTGCCTAAACAGACATACACACCCACACATATTATACATCATATCGATCGGCTTGGTCTAAGGAACCCAATGCCCCCCCCCCCCCATCCCTGCTCTCTGATTGGCTGAGAGAGTTCAATCTTCTTCTTGGTTAACAGAAATACACACCCACACATATTTTACATCAAATCGATCGGCTAGGTCTAAGGAACCCAATGCCCCCCCACCAAACACCCCTGCTCTCTGATTGGCTGAGAGCGTTCAAGCTTCTTCTTGGTTAACTCATTCCCTGCCATTGACGACTAAAGTCGTCTTTTCAAATCCAACCGCTGGCTGCCAAAGACGACTTTAGTCATCATTTCGCTTTTTTTTACAGGGCGGGCGTCAGAGCGAGCCCCCACACCGTGAGAACAAACATCACGTGTTTAAAGCGGATCTTCATCCGTGTATGTCACACATCACGTGATCAGGAAGCGGAAAATCAATGGATTATGAGTTTGTTTTGGGCCGCTGCTGTGAAAAAAACGATGCGCCGAACCGGAAATGCGTCTGGAGCGGCGGTTGGGCACCAGATTGTGAACGAACGGATAATGCTAGAAATACGGCGATTCTTCGTGATGTAAGAAGTGAGTCTACTCTTTCTTTTGGTAGTTTTGGCGTTTATATGATCATAGAGCACAATGTTCTGTGACTCTTCAAAAAACAGGAAAAATGCTCAAAAACGCTGGCAGTCAGGGGCTTTCTGATCAGAAAAAGGCTGGCAGTGAATGAGTTAATAGAAATACGCACCCACACATTTTTTGCATCAAATCGATCGGCTTCGTCTAAGGAACCCAGTGCCCCCCCACCCCCCCCCCATCCCTGCTCTCTGATTGGCTGATAGAGTTCAAGCTTCTTCTTGGTTAACAGAAATACACACCCACACATATTACGTATACATTAAATCGTTCAGCTAGGTCTAAGGAACCCAGTGCCCCACCCCCTCATCCCTGCTCTCTTGGCTGAGAAAGTTCAAGCTTCTCCTTGGTTATCAGAAATACGCACCCACACATATTATACATTAAATCGATCCGCTTGGTCTCAAGAACCCAGCACCACCACTCCCCCACCCGCTCTGATTGGCCGAGAAAGTTCAACAATTCTCCGGGTTAACAGAAAAACTCACCCACACATATTGTGATGCCTTTTGATAAAAACTATTGTTAAGTTCATGATTCTAATAAGTTAATAAAAAGTAAAAGTAAATGCATGTTAAAAAGGTTAAAATGTCTTTCAGTCTGAAAGCGGATCAAAGTGAGACATCGCTGTTGCAGAAGATCTTTGTTGTATTGTTTATGCTGAAGCGTGAGGGAGTGAGCGCTCTTGTCTCGAAACGATCTTTGATTTGAGTTTTCTCCGTCGACGGTGTTTCACGTGTTTAGTGCAAAAAGATAGAGCACACGGCTTACAAACACGCTAAAAGTGCTGTAAATGTTTTGTGCCTTGGAGAACATTCGTCTTTGTAAGTATGGCTATGTTTAGGAACTGTTTAGACATGTTTAGTTGCTCATTTGATATGTGTGTACACATGCTACTAAGCTAAGTGTTAAGTGTGACACCAGGTTGTGTGTTACAGTAATGTCTTTCTTTTTCTGCATGTTACAGTTACGATGATAAAACCATATAAAGGTCTTCAGTTGAGAAAAGAAAGCCTTGGTTGAAGATTCTTTTTTGTTTTGGTCGTTCGCTAGCTGTCTAACTCCACATAGCTACGTGTTGTGAGGACAGCATACATATCATACATCAACTTCGGCTTGGTCTCAGGAAACCAGCCGTCCACCATCCCTGCTCTCTGATTGGCTGAGAGAGTTCAAGCTTATTCCGGGTTAACAGAATTATTCACCCAGACATGTTATACACCAATAGGGTATTCTACAGTTGACGTCACCACGCAAAGGCTTCTGGGAAGGGCCATACTGATAAGCTGCATTAACAATAGAAAATATACAGTTTCAGAGCGTTTTGACATCGATATGAAGGCATAAAATGGAGGAAGTTATTTTGACAAAAAAAAAACATACCAGAGAGCTTTTCTTGATGGCGACCCTGCTAATTATCAATCACCAGAACTGAAGCGCTAGCTCAAATGAAAGTGAAAGTAAAAAATAACCCTCGCTAGCAGCGCTGTTGTTTTAAACGCCATTATTCCCATCACGGCTCCTTCTTGAGTAATATAAAAATAAGTTCATTACTCACAGTGCTCAAGTAACATTTTCTCAAAGTAGTTTTTTAACTGTCAGGTTATCATTTGTGTCCCTACTTTTTATATTCCACTCACCTCTGGTCAAAAGCCTTTTTTGTGGACGTTTGGGTGGGCATGCTGTTTGGCCCAGACGTTCAGCTGGACTGCTGCCTCCTTGTTAACTCTCCTCCGTTAACAACGCTGCCTCTAACTCTCCGTTAACAACGCTGCGTCCTGCATTAATTCTCCTCCGCTGCTCCTCCTGGATAACCCCACGACTGAGAGCGTCGTTACGACCGGTGGCTGGTCATTCTCGGATGTAGGACTTTCCCCTCCAGGAAGATGTAAGTGACAAATATACGTGCTTTTCTTGATCTGCTCCACACAGTTAAAATCCGCTCGTCCAACTTAAAAACTACCATCACTTTGCTTCTTCTGTCTTTAGCTTAGCCCGTGTAGCTTTCCAGCTGTTTCACGTGGTGTCAGCCTGAAACTGGCGTCTCCGGGTCTGCAGCGTTATACTATTGACTTTACCGGCTTTGGAAAAGGGATAAAAAGTCCTTTCCAACATCCGATCTGGGCGTCTAGAGTCCGATTAGCACCTCCCCCAGCAGCAGCATTAAGTTCCTTGCTGTTTGAAAATCTTTAGGAGACGAAAAAATAACTTTAGCTAGATCGAGTGACTCAGACCCATAGGAATCCATACTAAAATGTAGATTGTTTGTATGACCATATTTCCCAGAGTGCTTTGCGGCAATCTATTTTTAGCTACTGTAGAAAGCTCTATTCGATCGGCTTAGATTCAGGAAACCAGCCTTCCACCACCCCTGGTCTTTGAATGGCTGAGAGAGTTTTGAAAATTCAATGTTCAATTTCTGCTCTTTCTAACAGTTTATTTTTGATTTCATTCAGCTAACTTTGACAATTGAACTCATTTTCAATTTCACTTCAGTTCTAATGCATGTTCATCTATCAGTTTCAGCTGCTAAATTCACAGCTCAGCTAATTGTGGAAGTATAACTATAAAACTATTGCTACTCAAATACCAGCTGTTTAAATATTTCAGCTGTCCAGTTTTTTAAACTATGTTTAGGGATTTCAGTTTCCTACTGTTTAGGATTATTTTCTCCATTCTTCACCTACTTTTTGAGCTTTATTACACTTGTTTTGTGACTTTTTGCTTTTAAATCTTTAAATCCATTCAACTCATTTTCACAAATAAACTACATTTATGCAGCAGAAAACTACTTATTTTAGTTCAGCTATTCAGCATCTTTAGCTATCAGTTTCAAAATTCAGCATATTCTGCTAAATTCACAGTTCAACTAATTGTGAAAATTTAACTATTAAACTATTCCTACTCATACATGAGCAGTTTAAACTTTTCAGCTGTTCAGTTTTTTAAACTAGGTTTAGAGATTTCAGTTTTCTGCTGTTTAGAATTTTTCTCTCTATTCTCTACCTACTTTTTGGGCTTTTTTATTTTCTTTTAAGTGATTTTTGCTCCTAAATCTTCAACTATATTCATCTCATTTTGACAATTAAGCTTATTTTCAGCTTCAAATCAGCTATTCAGCACCTTCATCTATAATTGTCAGCAATAAAGCATTCAAACGCATTTCTGCAAGAAATGCAATTAATCTAGTTAACTATTGAAATTGTTGTTTTTCTTTTCTTTTAATTTTGTATCAGTCATCTAGCTTGAGTGACTAAGTTGTTTACTGTAACTCAACACAGCTTCACTCATTTATAATGAGCTCCTTCCAAAATGCATAAAGAAGTTAGGAATGATTAAAGAATATATAACCTAAAGGTCAGGACGAGGGGTTATGGTTATTTTACCTTTTTAAAATATAACCTTGTAACATGCATCATTGTAAAATATCATTGTGTCTTTAGCAGCCTCCATTTTACAGTTTTTCTCAGTTGCTTTGGTGCATTTCTCACAACAGAATTAAACTTTGCACAACAGTTAGTGCAACCTCCACTACATGTAGTCATTTGAGCACAGCCTAGTGGCAGTTTTATGTTCATTTCATCCAATGGTAACTGTCCTTGTACATGAAGCAATTGAGTAAGTACAAATATCTGCAAAATGATCACTTTTGACTTGTTTTTATCATGTCTGTCAAAGTGAACTATACTTGTACAGGCCGAATAGTCCTTGTTCATACAACTAATAATCTTCATTTCATTGCTTGTGTCATTGCACATAATTGTTGAACATGTTGTCAAACATTTTGTACATCCTTTTTCTAAATATTCTTATTGTGTTTCCATAAATAACTTTTCTCAGGTGAACCTTATCTTACACTGATGAAAAGGGGTGTGTGAACTATTACAGTTTTTTACAGACGCTAGGACCCATTTCTCAATACTTAGGTCACTTTTGCAAAACTTTTCAGACAGTTCTCCTAACTGACTTTCAGCTTGGCAAAGCAGTTCATTTCACATTCAAAATGCACGACAACTACCAAAACACTTCATTCAGGTCTCAAATCAACTCATTCTTCCAGAACACTAGCAAAGGTTGACAGCCGACAAACACACTTTGTCACCCACAAAACAATGAGCTAAAAAACACTAACAACATGTAGCATTACATTTTCTGAACAAGGACACATCTCTGTTTATAACTGCAATATATGTTACTGGAATGAATCAGACATGATGCAGAATTTGTCAATGTTTTATGTTGTTTATTTATTTATTTATTTTTTGCACTAAGTAATTCCAAAATACAAGAACACAAGTTACCTGTTGGTTTGCTGGACAACTCTAACTATAGATGCCACTGCAGAGCGTTGCAGATTTGGCTGCACTCTCTGACCAGACCATGATGTACTACATCAGGGGTTCCCAAATTGGGGGTCCCCACAAGATTGCAAGGGGTCCCCACAATTTTGTCTTTGCTTAGGTTGTGAGGTTAGCAAGATTTTATTTGTAAAAATTACATTTATAAAATCCCAATAACACACCCTACAGTATAATCAGAGCTCCATAGAAAAGTTATAACTCTGTATGTCTGTGTGGCAAGGTGGACAAAACAAGGTCCTGGGTAGGATTTGAACCTCAGACCTCTGGGTGAGAGTCGTGAATGTTAACCAGTCAGCCAAAGGGATATCCCTGTGGCCAAGCAGCCCAGGCGCATGATCAATCGGGATACAGTGACGGCATGCTCACCCTGTCACATCTGTAGAAAGTTAGTAAATGATCACATTTACAGGAATGTGTTTATGTGTGAAGGAGTTGGGTTTGGGGGTCCTGGCTTATAGTAAAGAAAAATAAAAATGGGAACCCCTGTACTACATGATCACTTACAGTAGCTCTGATCTCATCTGAGACTACAGCTCTTGATCTTCCTCGTATTCTTCTACCACCACGCATGCGTACTCCTTGCCCTCTCCAGCCTCTCTTCTTCCTCTTTCAGCCACTTCTCTGTTTCTGGCTGGGTCCATGTTTACATCACAATACAAACATATTCAGCAGTTGTCTCCTTTTGTAATGAAATAGAAAGAGTAACACCTGCAGATGTTCATCTATGAGAATCAGCTGTGGCTGGTTAAACTGCATTTTTAGATTTAAAAAATGTTACAATAAAATATTGCTGTTGAATTTTGCTCTTATTCAGTTTTGCATCATGTTATTGTTTTGAACATAAGTTTAACAGTTTTGTAAACAGTATGTAAGCACGTGCAAAATGTCCTGTTAGTACAATGATTTTTGGCAGTTGTTGTGTCTGAGTGAGAAAAGAATTCATGACATTTGAGAGATGTAGTCATTGAATGCATTTTGTGCCAAAACAATGATAATTGATCCTCAGTTTAGCCCACATAGACTTCTGTTGTGCACAGTGTATGAAGAGTTTTGCAAACGTGACCTAAGTATTGAGAAATGGGTCCTAGCGTCTGTAAAAAACTGTAATTCCTCTAAAAACCTGTTTTTTCTGTGACTGATTGCTGGATTCTGTGGATTTTGTTGGACCTTCATGATTTCTATGTTTCTGGAGATGTTTTTTGGATTTCTTGGACTTTTAGTTGGACTACAAATCTTTCGGATCCGACAGAGGCGGCTCAGCTACAGCGTAAGCTTTCTGCAACCTTGAAGCTATTTTGAATGTCTGTCCACTCCCCGCTTCTGCCCCACAATGATCCGTTGTTTTCTAAACAAATTAAAAAGATCGAGAACCTTAAAGAGGATATACAGCGACTCTCTGCTGAACTACAGAAGAAAGAAATGCTGCTGGATAGATTTAGAAAACGTAGCCCTGCACTGACCAGTTACATTGTCAGTAAATTTGAAAAAGAGACATCCATGCAGAACCCTCTGCTCCAAGACACCATTGCTTGGGACCCTGCTGTATCACGACTACCAACTTTCAGCTCTACCCCAGACCCATCTTCATCTTGGTCTGAGGTCGTGGTATGTGGCCATAGGAGATCCCCTGTTGCTGGTCCCATCCCTCCACCTGACCTTAGTCTATCAA
The DNA here is from genome assembly GCA_006937985.1 of Aphyosemion australe. Lineage (NCBI taxonomy): Eukaryota > Metazoa > Chordata > Actinopteri > Cyprinodontiformes > Nothobranchiidae > Aphyosemion > Aphyosemion australe. The sequence continues at coordinate 239,397 of SSNS01000163.1, read as the reverse complement.
ACCGCTTCTCTCCTCTTGCTGAGGATCAAGCAGCTGATCTCTCCAAGTCCCTTCCTTCTACTCAACCACCTGAGGATCAAGCAGCTGATCTCACCAACCTCCTTCCTTCTACCCAACTACCTANCAGTCTGCTTGCAGGTCCTTCAGTTTTGGTTTCATTGATAACTTCAACCTGTTTTGGGAGCGGTTTTCTTTTTTCAGGCGAGATGGTGTACGCCCTAACCGACATGGCTCGAGCATGCTAACCGCTAACATCAGGTATGCTGTGCAGTCCCATAGATATACATCTATGGTGGATTCCTTTTCACAGACATGACGGTCCATATCCCAGCCATCTACACCTTCTTCGGCCATCGCTTGCACCACCACTCCAAACAACATTGCCCTCTATAGTCCTCCCCCAATGCAACCATCATCTGTATGCCTTCCAAGGGTCACTGTCCCCACAATTTTATCTTCTGCTGACAGACCTGAAAGTTTTCCTATTCCAGTTCATTTATCATCCTGCAAGGATATAAACTGTTTTTATGGCCGGAGAACCCAGAAACGCACTAGATGCTTACGACCCATCCCTCTCCAACAGGTTAAGAAGACAAATGATCTCCAAGATTCAGTTCAGTGTGCTCTTTTAAATGCCCGTTCCATTTCAAACAAATCATTTATTTTAAATGAGCTGTTCATCAAAGAGGGCTTAGAATATTTATTTCTCACGGAGACGTGGCAGGAAGATGGACATTTTGTGCATTTCAATGAACTCTGTCCACCAGATTGCTCTGTGTTTACCACACCACGCCCGTCACGTCGTGGTGGAGGTCTTGCTGTGATCTTTAAGGACAAACATGTCTGTAATTTGATGAAAAGTGGCCCTTTTACTACTTTTGAATGTCAGGTCATCAAAGTTGGATTACAAAATGTTTTTCACTGTATTTTAATTTATCGACCTCCCGGTCCAGCTGGCCCTTTTCTCTCTGAATTTGCTGAATTCTTATCATCTATGCTCAAACTAGAAAAGGTTTTAATTCTTGGTGACTTTAATTTACACATTGATAACCCTGCTTGTAGCACAGCAGTAGAGTTCATATCTATTACAGAGTCTTTTAACTTTGAACAGCACGTTTCAGGCCCCACACATAAAATGGGTCATACTCTGGATCTGGTGTTTTCTCTAGGACTAAACATCAACCATTTACATGTTGAAGAGTTTCATGTGAGTGACCACAGCTGCATTCTCTTTAATGTCCAGTCTATCATTGATCCTGTCCCTCACAAACTGAAATCAGAAAGACGCATCATTAATCAGTCAGCAGTGGATAGATTTTCTGCATTATTTGACAGCAGCTTAGATCATGGTGATGATCCAAACTCCTTTATCCATTCCCTTAATCAGCAATGCTCTTGTATCTTAGATAATGTGGCTCCGGTTAGACAAAGCACTGGGTCTCACAGAAGAAAAAGTCCTTGGATGAATGAAAATATTTATAGTCTCAGAAGGACATGCCGCCAAGCTGAGAGGCGTTGGAAGTCAACTAGATTAGAGGTTCATAGGCTGCACTTTAAGGAACTCATAACATCTCTGAATGAGATGATCACAAACTCCAGGGCTGTTTACTTTGCTCAGCTGATTTCCTCAAACAAAAATAACTCTAAAGTCTTGTTCGACACCATAAACCAGATTGTTTCACCTCACATGCCTGTATTCTCAAGGTCTGACTGTAACAACTTTCTTGCATTCTTTGAGAATAAAATCAGAAATATCAGGGCAAGTTTTTCACCCCCATCCTCTTCCCATTCTCCCATCCAGCCACCTCCCTCCCAATCATGGTCCTTCTTTACTGCTGTAAATCTCCAGGACATCTGTCTCATTCAGAAAAACATGAAACCAACTTCCTGCCCTGTTGATTTTCTCCCAACCACTTTGCTTCTTAAGGTCTTTGACCAAATTGGCCCATGCATTGTGGATTTTATTAANCTGGCTCCACAGGAACACAAACCCAGAATCCTCCACTACTCCAAAGGAACCCAAACCCAGAATCATCTGCACCTCGTCCACTGTTTTCACCTACCACTTTGCTGGTAGGTGACTCAATAATCAGGAATGTCCGCTTCTTCAATGTCATGACGAGATGTTTTCCATCAGCCACCGTCCCTGCTATGCTGGATATACTTCCTGGTCTGCTGAGCTCCATCCCAGCTTCAGTTAAAAGAGTGATCATTCACGTGGGATCAAATGATGTTACACGTCGTGAGTCTGTCATCACACAGCAGCATTTTAACCATCTCTTTGACATCCTGAGGAGAAGTGGAATGTCTGTTTTCATCTCTGGCCCAATTCCCACAGTTTCTCGTGGATGTGGAAGTTTCAGCCGCCTGCTCTCTCTCCATTCCTGGCTTCAGTCTGCTTGCAGGTCCTTCAGTTTTGGTTTCATTGATAACTTCAACCTGTTTTGGGAGCGGTTTTCTTTTTTCAGGCGAGATGGTGTACGCCCTAACCGACATGGCTCGAGCATGCTAACCGCTAACATCAGGTATGCTGTGCAGTCCCATAGATATACATCTATGGTGGATTCCTTTTCACAGACATGACGGTCCATATCCCAGCCATCTACACCTTCTTCGGCCATCGCTTGCACCACCACTCCAAACAACATTGCCCTCTATAGTCCTCCCCCAATGCAACCATCATCTGTATGCCTTCCAAGGGTCACTGTCCCCACAATTTTATCTTCTGCTGACAGACCTGAAAGTTTTCCTATTCCAGTTCATTTATCATCCTGCAAGGATATAAACTGTTTTTATGGCCGGAGAACCCAGAAACGCACTAGATGCTTACGACCCATCCCTCTCCAACAGGTTAAGAAGACAAATGATCTCCAAGATTCAGTTCAGTGTGCTCTTTTAAATGCCCGTTCCATTTCAAACAAATCATTTATTTTAAATGAGCTGTTCATCAAAGAGGGCTTAGAATATTTATTTCTCACGGAGACGTGGCAGGAAGATGGACATTTTGTGCATTTCAATGAACTCTGTCCACCAGATTGCTCTGTGTTTACCACACCACGCCCGTCACGTCGTGGTGGAGGTCTTGCTGTGATCTTTAAGGACAAACATGTCTGTAATTTGATGAAAAGTGGCCCTTTTACTACTTTTGAATGTCAGGTCATCAAAGTTGGATTACAAAATGTTTTTCACTGTATTTTAATTTATCGACCTCCCGGTCCAGCTGGCCCTTTTCTCTCTGAATTTGCTGAATTCTTATCATCTATGCTCAAACTAGAAAAGGTTTTAATTCTTGGTGACTTTAATTTACACATTGATAACCCTGCTTGTAGCACAGCAGTAGAGTTCATATCTATTACAGAGTCTTTTAACTTTGAACAGCACGTTTCAGGCCCCACACATAAAATGGGTCATACTCTGGATCTGGTGTTTTCTCTAGGACTAAACATCAACCATTTACATGTTGAAGAGTTTCATGTGAGTGACCACAGCTGCATTCTCTTTAATGTCCAGTCTATCATTGATCCTGTCCCTCACAAACTGAAATCAGAAAGACGCATCATTAATCAGTCAGCAGTGGATAGATTTTCTGCATTATTTGACAGCAGCTTAGTTCATGGTGATGATCCAAACTCCTTTATCCATTCCCTTAATCAGCAATGTTCTTGTATCTTAGATAATGTGGCTCCGGTTAGACAAAGCACTGGGTCTCACAGAAGAAAAAGTCCTTGGATGAATGAAAATATTTA
>SSNS01000163.1:216285-235387 GCA_006937985.1 Aphyosemion australe | reverse complement strand
TCCAGGACATCTGTCTCATTCAGAAAAACATGAAACCAACTTCCTGCCCTGTTGATTTTCTCCCAACCACTTTGCTTCTTAAGGTCTTTGACCAAATTGGCCCATGCATTGTGGATTTTATTAATCTATCTCTCCAATCTGGCTCTGTACCTTCTGTTTTCAAACATGCTGTTGTTGAACCGATCCTGAAAAAACCCAGTTTGGACTCCTCTCAGCCTAATAATTACAGACCCATTTCTAAATTGCCCTTTATCTCTAAAATCTTAGAAAAAGTCGTGGCCGATCAACTGATTACTTTTCTGGAAATTCACAACAACTTTGATAAATTCCAATCTGGTTTTCGTAAAAATCATTCAACAGAAACAGCTTTGCTTAAAGTTTCCAGTGACATCATGATGGCTGCAGACAACGGGGAATTTACAGTCTTAGTGTTGTTGGATCTTTCTGCAGCTTTTGACACTGTTGATCACAGCACCTTAATTAACAGACTTCATGACTCGTTGGGAATCTCTGGAACTGTTCTAGACTGGTTCAGATCGTACCTTTCTAACAGAAGTTTCAGTGTCTGTATAAACCAAATCATGTCAGATTCCACAAACCTGTTCTGTGGGGTACCCCAAGGCTCTGTTTTAGGTCCACTCCTGTTTTTATTATATATACACCCTCTTGGACAGATAATTGATGCTTTTCAAAATGTCTCTTATCACCTATATGCAGATGACATTCAGCTGTACTGCTCCTTTAAGGAATCTGAGCTCCATAAACTGGCTGAACTACTAGAGTGCCTATCAGCGATCACTAGCTGGCTAGAAGATAACTTCCTTCAGTTAAACTCTGAAAAGACTGAATGTCTGATCGTTGCCCCTGAGAGCATGGCTCCTCTGATTAGTCAACAACTTGGTCATTTAGCTTCTGCTGTCAAGTCAAACATGAGAAATTTGGGTGTTGTCTTTGACCAATCGATGTCTCTTGAAGGCCACTCAAAAACGCTGGTCAGAAACTGTTTTTATCATTTGAGAAATATCTCCAAACTACGAAGGTTGGTGTCAAAACATGAACTTGAAATGGTTATCCATGCCTTTATCTCCTCCCGTCTAGATTACTGTAACACTCTTTTCACATGTTTTAACAAAGAAGCCCTTGAGCGCCTTCAGTTGGTCCAGAACTCTGCAGTGAGGCTCCTAACTGGAGCAAACAGAAGAGCTCACATCACTCCTATTCTGATGTCTCTGCACTGGTTACCCATTAACTTTAGAATTCAATTTAGGATCCTTACTATAACATACAGGGCTCTACATGGCCAAGCTCCTCCTTATGTTACTGAACTGTTAAAGCCTTATGCTCCAACCCGAGCCCTCAGGTCCACAAACCAGAACCTCCTAGAAGTTCCAAAGACCAGATATAAAAGTCGAGGTGATCGCTCTTTCCAGGCTGTTGCACCCCGACTTTGGAATGAACTTCCTTTATCCTTACGTGTTACTGACAGTCTGGACACCTTTAGAAAGCAGCTGAAGACCCTTTTGTTTAAAACTGCTTTTACTTAAATCTTTTATGTTTTATTCGTTTTTTCTAACTTGTATTTATAATCATCTTTCATTTGTTTTATCATTTTATAATTTTATGACTTTCTGTTTTCTGATTTTTATTGATTTTATGATATTCTGTTGTTTTGTTTTAAGATCATTTTATGATGACTATCTTGTGTTTTGTTGATCTTTGTGAAGCACTTTGTGATTCTTTTTCTGTGATAAGTGCTATACAAATAAAATTTACTTACTTACTTACTTACTACATCAGGAGTTCCCAAATTGGGGGTCGGGACCCCAAGCGGGTCCCCACAAGATTGCGGGGGGTCCCTACAATTTTGTCTTTGCTGAGGTTATGAGGTTAGCAAGATTTCTTTTGTAAAAATTACATTTATAAAATCCCAATAACACACCCTACAGTATAATCAGAACTCCATATAAAAGTTATAACTCTGTGTGTCTGTAGAACGTTAGTAAAAGATCACATTTACAGGAATGTGTTTATGTGTGAAGGAGTTGGGTTTGGGGGTCCTGGCTTGTCTTGGACATGGGCAAGGGGGTCCTTACAGTAAAGGAAAAAAAAGGGAACCCCTGTACTACATGATCACTTACAGTAGCTCTGATCTCATCTGAGACTACAGCTCTTGATCTTCCTCGTATTCTTGCACCACGCATACGTATTCCTCGCCCTCTCCCAGCCTCTCTTCTTCCTCTTTCAGCCACTTCTCTGTTTCTGACTGGGTCCATGTTTACATCACAATACAAACCTATTCAGCAGTTGTCTCCTTTTGTAATGAAATAGAAAGAGTAACACCTGCAGATGTTCATCTATGAGAATCAGCTGTGGCTGGTTAAACTGCATTTTTAGATTTAAAATATGTTACAATAAAATATTGCTGTTGAATTTTGCTCTTATTCAGTTTTGCATCATGTTATTGTTTTGAACATAAGTTTAACAGTTTTGTAAACAGTATGTAAGCACATGCAAAATGGCCTGTTAGTACAATGATTTTTGGCAGTTGTGTCTGAGTGAGAAAAGAATTCATGACATTTGAGAGATGTAGTCATTGAATGCATTTTGTGCCAAAACAATGATAATTGATCCTCAGTTTAGCCCACATAGACGTCTGTTGTGCTCACTGTGTGAAGAGTTTAGCAAATGTGACCAAAGTATTGAGAAATGTGTCCTAGCGTCTGTGAAAAACTGTAAATCATAATGCCTGAGAATGAAAGGGATGAGTCTGGTGAAAGTCTGATAAAGAATGTAGTAGTTTGGGATCATGTAAGCTTCCACCACTCTGCTGTGGTCGGCCAGTGGTTTGCAGCACATGACAGGATGCTTGTGGAGTATCTTCCTTCCTACTCTCCATTCCTAAATCCGGTTGAGGAGTTTTTCTCTTTCTGGAGGTGAAAGGTATATGACAGCCAGACGGGAGCGTCTAGATGTCCATGATCGATCTGCAGCACCGTCTGTTTTACAGTTTTAAAACTACTGCAGTGTGGTTTACTGAGCCAAAGAGTGTTTGTTTATTTATTTTTTTGTAAATGTTTTTCTTCCAGTTGCACAATGCTGTGAAATGTTGTAAATATACAGTTTAAAGTGTATGTTCAGTGTCTTGCTTTTTATTTACTTCTAGTTTTCTAAATGCCATGCATGGTATATAATGCTGTCTTGACTTTACATTGGGAAGCACTTCCAGAGTAATCTGTCACAATGACAACATGACCAAACCCTTTGACTTGTTTTACGATGCTGGTGTCAGAACTTGTCATTTTGACAACACTGACCCTTTTCATTGACATTAATATTTGATTTTGAAGCATGAACTACCCTAAAGGGACTTGCTTTTACAGGTTATCTATGTTTTGCAGCAGTGTGCACGGATTATTTTGAGAAACGTCTTAGCAGTGGTGCAAACTTTAATACTGTTGTGAGAAATGCACCAAAGCAACTGAGAAAAATTGTAAGAAACTCAGATTAGTTCTGATCGAACAGACGACCTCACCACTAGTCCCAGTGGGGACAAGAGTCTCAGAACAAGTCAAATCTCAAAAGCATCCATTGATGAATGCATAAACATTTTTAAGGCCCTTTATATCATCATATATTCTCACATCCCATCATTATTCCAGCAGATTTGTTATGAAATTCCAGTCAGACAGAAATTGGCTGTGATTTCCTAAGTGTTCCCCACACCTTGACAGAGTTCTGCTGTAAATAACCACATCATTCTGCACAAACAACCAAGCAGTAGTAAAGGTTAGTTAAATAGGACTATGAAATGGGATGTTTGTCACGGCCTATTTAAGACGCCTTGGGTGGCAAAAGGTGGTTTGTTTCTGAATGCACTTATGACTTGATTCTTTTAAAAAATATGTTGTTTATGTCTTGTAAAAATATATACCAAAAAAAACTTAATTTCTGAAAAGTTAATCATAGACAAAAGTTAGCTTAACTCTCAAAAGTTCAAAATGTGATAAAAAATATCATTTTCTTAAATGTCTGGTCATCCCACCTGACATTTGACAAACATTTTCACTCCATCATCTGGTGTGTACTTAATCTGTTAATGATTGGGAGGGTCTGAATATTACCAAACTGATTAAAACCTTTCTAAATATTGAATGAATTACCGTTTTGCTAGTTTCAGTAAATTCTTAGTGTTTTAGAGAAAGAAAAATAATGGATAAAAACTACGATTTACAAGAATTCAACAAAAAATGGCCACACAAGCATTTTCTTATTCAGATTAAAGTTGTTGCAAGATGACAGAAACACTTTGTGACCTGCTCAACTCAGCCTAGCGGTTAGCTTGTCAGTCCAGTCAGAACTAATCTCTGTTTCTCCTAACTGAGGTCAATCAAAGAGCTCTCGTACAGGTGAGACATTAATAAATGTTCATGACTTTCAGAGAAAGAGTCACTTTAAAATTAAATAACCATAAAAACAATCAGGTAAACAAATTCAATACAGTTTGATTATCAGTGTTTTCTTTTCTGTTGTAGTTTGATATTTTTACAAATTAAACAAAATGTTCTTGGTGATTGGATAAAATACAGAAAAAGGTGATGAACGAATGTGCTGTATGTATAAGACAAAGAGGTTAAAGCTTCTACTACACTGTTGTTTGTTCTTTATTTTGTGTTTTTTCACTGAATATATTCAAAGAATAGTTTATATTTACTTTTTTATTTACATAATTGTGTTTCAGTTGTTTGTTTTGGTGAAAAATGTTAAAACTAAAAATTCAAAGTTTCTATTTTCCCATACTTGTCTAGGACACAAGATGGCGCCAGCAGTTCACCGTTTGGTTCCAGTCCCAACCAGCAGGCAGGTCTAAAGCTTTGTAGTGTTGAGGGATAAAAAAGGAAATTTAGTTTTTTTTTCCACCAGATGTTTCTAAAACTAACAGATTTTTTATTTGTACTAAACTTTGCTGAGTGTGTTTGTCAATGACTCAAATGTCCAACATCTAGAGGTTTTCACAAATATCACGACTTTATAAAACCGTAGCATCAGAATACTGAGCTGAGTGGCTGTTCATCTAAACATCATCGCTACAGAGCAGCCTGCTTCTTCGGTTTATTATCTGTACACATTCCCTCCTAGAGTGAAAGATGTCATCTTGCAAAGACTTGTTTCACAAATACTCTCCATAGATCCATTACAGCTGCAGAGCTGAAGGTGAAAATGAGATATGACAGCAGCATCTGCCTTTCATTGCCCCAGAGGCCAAAGTGTGTGTGTGTGTGTGTGTGTGTGTGTGTGTGTGTGTGTGTGTGTGTGTGTGTGTGTGTGTGTGTGTGTGTGTGTGTTTGTGTGTGTGTGTGTGTGCGTGTGTGTGGTGATGGTGGGGGGTCAATCTGCTTAGCTTACATAAACCCATCGGCGCGTCATGGGAGAGCAGGAGAAAGAGGAGTATAGTTATAACCTGTGGATCACTTCTCCCTGAGTCAACATCAAGGCTCTGTGTTTATTTTCCATTATTTCCCAGAGGCTCCGAGCTCCTGGAAGAGAGGCCTCAAACACACAAACAGCATCTAAACGGTCCTAACCCTTCACACTTCAACATCACCATAACAATCAACCACTCTTTGTGTGGATTTCCAGTCCCCTCATGCAGATAACAGGGTCTCTTGCACACATAACAACGGGCTGCATGTTTCCAGAGAAGCTGGTGATCTTTTTAAATGCATCCCTGAGGGTTGTTGTTGTCATTATGAACAGAACTGTTATTACAGCGATGAGGTGTGGAGGGATCACACATGACAACAGCAGCTGGATGATAGATGGTACCCAGATGGTTTCACTGCTCCTGTTAAATTAAGTCAATCAACTGTAAGATTAGGTGGAAAATAAGAGTTTGGAGTGAGGACAGATGAGTGAAAGGTTAAGTGATGCCGTCAGCCGTAAACCCCCCGTTAACGTAGTTTGTTTCAAACCAAGCTAACGCCGCTAACACACCTCACACAGAGCGGTGAACACATGATCTGCTCCAGATCGGCCCGGTTTGGTGAGTCCTGTAAAAACAAGTCACCTGTCAATAGAACCGTTCCCACCTGATGGATGTTCATGTTCACTCACTCGGTTTGTGCTACAGCCATTGTTCAGGTGTATCCGTTACACTCCTGAGACCATGCTTCAAAGATGATCTGCTGCTGATGATGATGTGATGATGTCACAGTACATAAAAACTATTATTATTTAGAGATAACAAAGAAGTAAAATGTAGATGAATTAGTAAATAAAAGTACATTTGAAGGCAGTAAAACAGAGCAAGAATTTGATAGCTCTTAGATGTTTCCTCTGAGTGTTTGGTATAAATTATAATCATTTGTAGAGGCATAGTGAGAAAACCAGATATCTGCATCCTGATGCCCGGTCTGTGAGTTTATAGCTCTTCTTCACTCATTTCATCACATTTGCCTTGCTGTTTCCATTTCACTACCAAGCAGATTTTAAATGAAAATAAAGGAACAGTGGGCTTGAGAGAATCTTTCATTTTAGTGCATTTTGCTTTTGACTTTTGCTAATTTAAAATTTTGTAAATCAAAACCAGCTTATAACCCCATAATCCCGACTGACTCAGCTTTATGGTGCATATGTCTACATTTAAGGTTTCCTTAAAAGGATTCATTAATTTCTCAAAAATCAGTTGTAATAAATCTTATTGATGTTGAAGGTGTCATCTGTCAGTTTCCTCATCATTCTATGCTCACGCACTAAAATAGGTTACTAATAAATAGTTCATCTAAAGTAAAATGTTCGTGTATCAGGCTCTAATGGGTTAAAGGAGATTGGTGTCATACATAAATGACAGAAATCCACCTGTAACCATAAACTAATGCTCCTACCAGACTAACTGGTTGCATCAGTTAAAACCAAGAGACTGCTGCTGAGATCTAAGCCTTTTTACTTTGCGGTTTTAATTCTGGATTTATGAGCAGATCTTTATGGCGCTTAAAAGCCTGTTTACCTTATTATCTGAACACAAACACAGCTAATGCAGGTCCATGTGCACCACAGAGGCTGCTGCACCCCTCCCAGTGGAGCATTGGGCATGCTTGTGTTGACACTGGTGTTGGCCTATAAGCCTGATGATTCACACACACTGTTGTGCCAATCTGCAGGTCTAAACACACCAACAGTGTGCACACACCCTAACCCAGCCAGGAGGCTGGTGTCTTATTGTGCAATGGTTGGACACAGAAACGTTCTTCATCTCTGCAGAGCTGTGAGGAGAAACCTGGTGCTAACGTGCTCTCTCCTGGATCCACAGCACAGTTACTGAACCACTGATGAGTCTCACTGGACGATCTGATTCAACACTTAACCTTGAAATCACAAAACTGATCAGCTGCCTATAGGCATTAAGGCCTATTCATAACTGCTAATGTGGGAAGATCTGTGTATCATCTGCACTTTGTTTGGAATATAAATGTTTACGACTTCGTTGATTAGAGGCCTTCAGTCACTGAAAAACAGGCTGTCTTCACACAGGGGTCAGAGCGTGGCTCCCATAAGGCACCAAAGCTGCTTTTATTTTACATTTTTAATACAAGACACTCAAACCCCGTGGCCCTGGCGCAGGTGAGAGCCACGCTGACGGTTTGCACCTGTAATCTGAAGAGCTGAGGTCACACTGAGCACTTGGGACTACTTGTTCTCTTTGTCTGTCATGCAAAACTCCCTCCCTCTGTTGTATCTGGTGTCTTTCTCCCATCTCTCGCCCTCTGTATCTGTCCTGCAACACACACACACACACACACATACACACACACACACACACACACACACACTAGGAACTGGAGCTGCTACAGGTGGGTGGTGAGAGGATGTGCAAGGTTCAAGCAGAGTGAAACATGAGCGTGAGATGGGAGCAGGAAAATGATTTCCTCTAATGGCTTCCAGAGGAGCCAAACACCAAGCAGTGCTGCCCAGATACAACCTGGTCTTGCTTTTTCTGCATGACTTCTTGCTAAAATGAATGTTGCTTTATTCGAACCACGTGGCTGGATAATGTTGTCCATTTCAACGACACCCAGCTGTGAGTTATCATCTTCTACAGAGCATGTAAAACACAGCATAAAGTTGGAGTAACAATGTAGAAGAAAAGAAAATCCTTTAAGGGACTTATGAAGAATGAAGAGCTTCTCTGGATCCTCCAGCAGAAGTTGTTTCTGCCACAACTTTCCACCGTTTAACGGTGCTCCTGTGCCAGTGGGAAACCCTGATTTATTCTGTTCACTGGAGAGCCAAACCCAAAATCTAAAACAGACAACGGCAGGAACAATCCCTAATTTGCATGACAATTTGTGTCCCAGTTAGCGCCGAGTTTTCCCCCAAGAGCATCCGAACTTACAAAAACAAATTTACCTCCTGAATCTGAAAGGCTCGTCTTTTGTCTCGCCGTTCAACGCATGAAGAAAGACTAACTCCGGTTTTATTTAGCTCCAAACAACAACAAAAAATCCTCCCAGAGATTAAAGTCACGTGTAACTCGTGGTGAGGTTTTAAAGTCATCACCAAGGTCATCACAGACAAAAAGGACAGAGTGACGGCAACACACACTGGCAATGCAGGACGAGCGGTAAAACTTTTTTTCCCTGATTTTAATCTGAAGTATTTCTGACGTAAGGTATTTTAATGAGTCTTTCTGATAATTATGATTTATTTTACTAAAATAACGGTTATTGTGGTGTTTTCCATAATGAAGCGACCCCAGGTTGTGTTATTGTGTGAAGAGGAGTGAGAAAGTGTTTACGTCAGAAGGAAAAGGATGAAGAAAAGGAAGATTTGTCCTGACGGAACCCAGCAGAACCAGGCTGAGTGTGTTTCAGAGGTAAAGAGCCATGTTTATCTCAGCTGTTAAATAGGAATGTCAGAGCCCATGTGTTTATACGGCCGCTCTGGCTCAAGGGCCTGACCACTGCGGGGTCACTCTGGCTCCTGCTTTCAGAGACAAGGGAATATCAGTTCTCTCTTCCATATGAGCTCCAAGATCAGCTTTTCAGGTTATCTTGTCCCCATTAGACATGCTGGATGAGACAGAAGACACGTGAGAGACAGAGATGGTTTCTGTTGAAACGAAGCTCCAGCTGCTACACAAACACTAGACGAGAGCTGAGTGTGTATAGGGCTGGGTAGGACAAACAGAAGAGGAGAAGGATGGATGGATGTGGAAGAAGGGAGGGAGGGAGGCGCTCAGTAGAGCCACTCAGTCTAGACTCCAGATGTGCCGGCAGCAGCAGAGTGGCTGTTTTGGCCCCCACCAAGCTGCTCTGGGAGTATCCCCAGCACATGTCCCCACGCCGCCTGTAAATCAGCTCAGCCAGGCCTCAGGCAGCACCACAGCCACAAAACCCCTCCACTCGGACCCCCTGAACAGGCCGGCCAGCGACAGGCGGACGCCGATGAGCCCGCTGCGCTGCGCTCACACTCATAGAGACTCCCTCTTTGCCTATTTCAAAACAGAAGTCACCACCTTTGTTTGACCTTCACGTTTACCTAGTTGTGTAGGTGTTCCTCAAAACACAGGATGATGCCCACGAGTGTACGGCTGGATTAGGGAGGAATGTCATAAACCCAGCCTTCTCTCCCTGTTTAGGTCGACCACAGCTCGTCTGCTCCCTAGTCTCTTTGGCACCAGGGTTGCACCCTGCTTCCCATCCACAGAGTGTGTTCACACAGATTGCTGCTGCGTGTGTGTGTGTGTGTGCGTGTGTGTGTGTGTAATCCGTTCCCATCAAAACTCAACATATAATTAGATGATGTACTGAGAGACCGATCCCATTTATAGTTAGTCAGCCACAAACATGCACTTCAGACCAGATCTCTTATTGTAGTTTGTTACACCAGAGTGAGCTGTTTAAAAGGGGAAACACGGGTGTGTGTGTGTGTGTGTGTGTGTGTGTGCGTGCGTGCGTGCGTGCGTGCGTGCGTGCGTGCGTGCGTGCGTGCGTGCGTGTGTGTGCGTGTGTGTGTGGTTCAAAACCAATAACCAGCTATTGTCCAAGGTGCTAAATTCAACGCTCAGCTGTACAAACAGGTAGCGTGGAAACACTGGAGCTTTATGTAGGCTGATCAGGCTGCATCTTCTGAACAAACAGGTGAGCTGGAGGGAATGGATTGTGTACGTCTGTGTATGTGTGTGTGTGTCTGTGTGTGTGTGTGTGTGTGTGTGTGTGTGTGAGTACGTCTGTGTGTGTGTGTGTGTGTGTGTGTGTGTGTGTGTGTGTGTGTGTGTGTGTGTGTGTGTGTGTGTGTGTGTATGTGTGTGTGTGTGTGTGTGTGTGTGTGTGTGTGTGTGTCTGTGTGTGTACGTCTTGTGTGTGTGTGTGTGTGTGTGTGTCTGTCTGTGTGTACGTCTGTGTGTGTGTGTGTGTCTGTGTGTGTGTGTGTGTGTGTGTACGTCTGTGTGTGTGTGTGTACGTACGTCGGTGTGTGTGTGTACGTACGTCTGTGTGCATGTGTGTGTGTGTCTGTGTGTGTGTGTATGTGTGTACGTCTGTGTGTGTGTGTGTGTGTGTGTGTGTGTGTGTGTGTGTACGTCTGTGTGTGTGTGTGTACGTACGTCGGTGTGTGTGTGTACGTACGTCTGTGTGCGTGTGTGTGTGTGTCTGTGTGTACGTCTGTGTGTGTGTGTGTGTGTGAACAGGTGAGCATGTGTGTAATGAGTGGATACAAACACAGTAAATGAAACACTCAAACACACCTATTCACGCAGTCCCATCCACTCAAATCCCAGCTGATCCTCTTAAACACACCTCTCTGTACTCACGGTGAGGATCACACGCTCCAGGTCTGTGTGTGTGTGTGTGCTTGCACTTATCTGTGCAAACATCTTTATTGAGATGCCACTCATCTCTTCACTCAGCATCCAGACAAGGACCCTCAGCGGGACGCTGCAGGAACAACCAGCAGACGGTCCGTGGAATTTTCCCGGTCATGTGAGGTTAACTGGGCTTTAACCTCTGCTCCATGGGAGGGGAGCACCCCTGAAACGCAGCACAGACCTCCGACCGTACTGTTATCTAAAGCTTACATTAGACGATGAAGCGTGCGCGGCTCAAATCCATGAGAGCAGTGGGAGCGATGGGTACTGTGGATTTATTCCTGTTGGCTAAGAGTCTGTGGAATTAAACCAAACATTTAGAAATTAGGCCAAACTCAGGAAGCAACATCAGGCCTAGTCCCATCTTACCCCTAACACCAGTTTTGTTTATTCCCTGCCAGAGTTAAAGCGTTCCAGTTCTCTTTTGGAGTTGAGGAGAAAGGTTGGATGAGGGGTCTTTGGTCTTTGCTCATCCTGCAGAGATTTTACACTTCATCATGTAAGAATCATGTCTTGGTAAAATAATGCACTCACGTTCTCCTCAGAAATGATGGTGTTGATTGTTGGAGGCTAAAGTCGAGGAACAGCCTTTAAGCCTCACAGAGACGACCTGAAGGCACCTTGGGCCTGGCTCACACAGAAATAACCTGGTTTTACATTTTTAAACTTTACAGTCCTTGATTACTTTGTACTGATTATTCAACAAACAAAACAAAAGGACCAAATAGTGAATTAAATTTTAGTTTAATAGAATGTACTAGGGAGGGCCATTCTGGGTATTCAGCCCAAACTACAGCTCAGTCGAAGAGCTCTAAGCTCCATCTGTCTGTTTATTTATTTGTTACAAGCTACTAGATAGAATTATGAAAATGGCATACCTAAAGCAGGTGATTTTCCTTTAATAGGTGTTGATTTTAATAACTAGAAGCTCATTTGTGGCTCAAAATGAGCACACGAACTTTTTTAGTTAAATATGTGAAATTTTTATTTATCTGCTTCACTCAGAGAAAGCTGTTTGGAGCAGGACGGCCTAAACCTCAGAGGATTCATTCATTCCTCCCTCTGCTGCTACAAACTGAGTTTGTACCACAAGGGGGCCACCTACACCGTCTGAGATCCTCCTGGGGCCTGGGACAGATAGGCGTCTCTGTGTCTCTGTGTGTGTATTTACATGAGTGTCAGTTAGCATGCATGCATGAGCAATACTGAGGAGGGGGTACCTCTGGAGACAAGGCAGTCAGTCAGTTAGACGGCTCTGGGCTCTCCCAGTTAATTAGTAGCAGGGCCTGGGCCACAAACGGGCCAGCAGCAGCCCCCTGGCTCACAGTCATCATGTGAAAAGGCTGGAGGGGGCGCGTCTCCACGACTCTGCAGATAGAGCTGTTCAAATGGCTTATCTGAGGCTGTCTGGCCTCGCCTTATCTGATCTGACCCCAGCTCACATGCCTCCTGTTACTTTGTGTTTCATCTGGCTGAGGCTCTTCGTTTATGAAAGTGTGCACGTGTGCAGGAGTCCTGTTGTAACGTTAAATTCTTGGTTTGGATGTCAACCAGGCCGGTGTGAGGTCACCATCAGTTAAGGGGTGGAGGAGAGTGGTTCCTGGTGGGTGGGTGCGTGTCAGATCAGCCACAGGTAGTGTTACTGTTAGGAGACCGTCTGAAAGCGTTTAAGCATACATGTGATTTATGAAGTGAATGATGGTGGAGTTAGTCAGGCGAGTGCTGTGGTCTGAGGAGCGTGTTTCTGTTTAAGTGTGTAAGACCACTGCTCAACAGGTAAGGAGCAGCAATTCAGAGTCAACACAAAACAGCGCAGCTGTGGGAGGACTGGGATGATACCAGTCTGGGCTAGAACGGGTGAGAGGAACTCAGCAACATGTCAACAAGCTTTCTGCTGGTTTGTACTTTATTAAATATGAACAAACAAAATCAGCAGTGTGAGCAGAATTGGACTGTTGCAAAAGCCTACGAGTGTCCGCCCGTGCTGCAGGTGATGGTTTACTTTCTGTTATATGCTAATAAGTAGTGTTGCTTCTTCCAAACCAGCCTCTGCTCAGTAATTACGCTGCCACTAAGTGCTTTTCTCTCCTGGCACCGGCTGCCTGTGGGCCGGGACGAACAATTCAGACACAATTTAGCCACAATGCTGCAGTAATTGTTGCTGCCCACTGTCTCCCCCAGGGGCGAGCCCTCGTTTCCCCAAACACAAACACATGCAGATACAGATGCACACAATCACACACATTAACGCACAATGTTGACACAGCTTCAGCAGGGACCCCCCCCCCCCCACCTCCTCCTCTTTACCCCATGACAACCCCCTCCCCCTCCAACCATGTTGCCTTCTTGATCCCTCATCTTTTTCTCTCACTACACACACACACACACACACACACACACACACTGGTGTTTGGTGGAGATCAGAAGCCCAGCTCGGAGGCCCCACACCTGGGCATGTTTGCGGAGGAAGCGGGCCCTGGGCGGGCTGCGCTCCATGCGCCTGTCGACTGGCTCCACCAAGTCTGGCCAGCTGTGCTCCTGGCCTGGCCTCGCGCTGTGGGGGCTGTGCAGCTGGGAAAGGCATGTTTCCCAAAAGAGGAGAAAAAAAGGACAGGGAGGGGAGGGGGGAGGACACGGAGAAGAGGAAAAAGAGAGAAAAAGGGTTTAGGTTATTTCAAGCTCATTACACATTCATCCCTGGGCCGGTCTGAAGCATCTCCTTTTATATGAAAAAGCATTCTCAGCTAAGCTGTTTAATACCCTGGAAGTGTCTGAATTCAGAAGATGTTCTTAAATAAAATAACAGGAACATAAAGGAATCATCCATTGTTGTGCTTTTAGAGAAACTCAAATGAAGGCTAAGCTAACATCAAACCCACTGAACCGAGTCGTCTCTGACTGTCATATTTCAGATGTCAGATTAACCGGTATGTTGTTAAACTCAACATGATTGAGTTGGTTGTTTGATAAATGCATTAGTGACGTCCTGTGGTTACGAACCCTACCAACCCTAAACCTTTCACCAGCTTAAAGGAGCACAAACAAACTGCTGCAGCATTTGCTTCCAGATGTCACCTCTCCTTCCTGTGTGGACTCAGGCTGCTGCCAGGTGGAGCTCCTGGTGGGGACAGCAGCATCACTGAATCTGACTCACCTTCACAAAACAAAGAGTAACAGGATCTATAACTAACTAGTACAGGTAATACAAGCAGCGCGTTGAGGAGATCTTTAATGAAAACAAACAGAACAACCACCAACGCCACCTCCACTGGTCCCCCTCTTCCAGATCAGCAACACATCCTATGCTCTGAGAACAGCTCCAGGTCCAACAAAGAACCAGACCAAGACATTAAACTAGCTCATCAGGGGATGACCAACCCTCCTGACCCAGCTGGTACGGGAAAACGACTAAAAATAAAACCATAAAGCCAGAGGGCCTGATGGTGTATCAGTCAGGATACTGAAGCTGTGTGCTGACCAGCTCGCCCCACTAATCACCAACATCAGCTGTCATCAGCAGCAGCCTCTCACCCTGATGAAACACTTAGACCGGTTTTACCCCACATTAAAGGACACATCCTTCCTAACATCAGATTGAAGTAACAGGACTCCATCCGATGCTGAGGCCCATTGTTGAGCCATTCCTCCATGACCATCACCTCGCGCTGCAACGGGACGGCGTTAAAACATCCAAGTTCTTACATGGATGGCATATTCAGCTGACATGTGACGTGACCCGCTCAGCATGTTGGGATGCTCGGGTCGATGGGTATGACAGCAGTTAGATCCTGAGTCTAAATGAGTGCTCAACGAGGGCCAAAACACGTGTTGCATTTATAGTTATGAGTGTAAAAGACACAACTACAACAATAATAATAAATAGATAAATGGCTCAATAATGAAAATGAAAGATGAACAGAAATAATTCCTGCCCATGGCCATCAGGCTACCCAACCCCCTCTAGATCTGACAGTTTCTCTTTTCTTTGATTTCCAGGAAAAGCAGTTGGGGGGTTTTGTCTAATAGTGTCTCATGAACAGAATTTCTCTGATTCCTTGAGGAATGGCCCACTAAACAAAGTCACTGCAACAACGATGGTGGGTCTAGTGTGAAACAGCCAGAGGTCCCATCTCTCCTATCAGCCCTGTGCTTTATGCTCTGTTTGCAGGGCTGAGATTGTTGCTGATGTCATCCGTAAGTTAACCAGGGCCGTATAACCCTTCAGCTTCTCTCGCTGGGCAGGTTGAGTGTTCAGGTGAAGCAACAGCAGTTATCCTGTTTACTGCCTGCAGAGAAAGCCTCAGACGTGTGACAGCAGCTGTGCTAAACCTCTTTGTTCCTTCAAAAACCCTCAAACCTGCTGACACGATCTGTGTTTGCTTCATCTCCTGGGTTCAGCCATTTGCCCTCAGATGCTGAGGAGGTCTAATGGGTTTAACTGTAGGCCTGTAGCTCCTCAGGTCAGACGTATCAGCACCACGGGGACCGGCCCTCCGTCTCCAGGCTGGTCCTGTCCCCTGCTGTCACCACTAACCCAGGTGGCCTCAGACATACACAGGGAAGGCAGCATGAGGCGAGCATATGCTGGTTAGAGGTTCAGCAGTAGTATTTGCTCCCTTTTCGGCAACACATGACGTCCTCCACTTTCACGCAGCTTGTACGTTTTGCTTCCATCGTTTCATTTCTCCCTGCAGGCCTGTGTTTGCTCACCCACTGTAGCCTGTCGGTGCTTTGTCCTGACTGCCCCATGACAGAGGCCTGTTCCTGGGCTTGGCGTACCCTCTGGAGCCAGGCTCTGCTCACACCCCACACACACTGCATTCCTCTGCCCAGAGCCAGAGGGGAGGATGGACGGGACAGCCAGGTGCTGCCAGATCCACATAAGCAGGTATGAACTGTGCTTTTGTATGATATGATGCCTGTTAGGCTCATTTTCTCGTGATGCTGTCCTAGACAGCTCTGCTCTCTCAGAAGATCATCTGCCTCCAAGAGGATCAGATTTGCTTTTGCATCGTATCGAAATAAACCTGCAGTGCTGCAGAGAAAATGGAAAAACAGTACAGAGGAGGGGGAAAGACCTCTGGAGATGCAGAAAAAAAAGAGACGGAGAAAAAATTCCTGACAAAAGCAGAAAGCAGAGAATTATCTCCCCAGCTGTCTGTGCATCAGGAAGTCTCTCCCAGAGAGTCAGCTCTGACCGGCCTGATCACAGAGGCAGCACAGGAAGTCCCACAAAAAGAAGAGGAAGTAAGCACCAGCTCCAGGAAGTGCCTTTTTGCAGCCTCGGCTCCATGAAGTCTGGACCCTGAGGGGAGGGAGGAGGGGAGGAAGGGAGGCGGCCCAGCTGAACACCAGAGTGTGAGAGAGGAGGAAAAGAGAGGGAAAAAGGAGGAGAGGCAGATTAGGGCGTACAGCGACGGCAGTGACAGCTGTCTCTGCGCCGCCAGCTGTGTGTCATTTACCGAGCGCTTATAAAAACGAGCCTGGCACCAGGGAGTGATGTTCCCCACGCAGTGGCGCCAGGCTCTCCGCTTCAAATGGCCCTGGGAGCTACCGCCGACTTCCCTTCAACCTACACACATATAAAATGAGAGAGTATGAAGCAGTGTGTGTGTGTGTGTGTGTGTGTGTGTGTGTTTGGGAGAGGCTTGTTTCCAGCTGCTTCTCCTACAACAGAAAACCCAAAAAGTGTTTCCACAGAGCATCTAATTACACAATACTGGCATTCAGCACTAACACCGAGAACGTCAGGACAAACGGATTAGTGGCTTCAGTAACACACACACACACACACACACACACACACACACACACACACACACACACACACACACACCTGTGTTCACACATCTTCTGGCTTGGCCCAGTGTTTTGCATGTAAATAGAGTGTGTCACTGTGCTGAGGAGGTGCTAACTTCCTCTCTGGGTTGCACCTGGACCAACTGTTCATCTGCATAAAAGGAGAAGGAGAGAACAACCGGAGCTGAAAGGATGGAGTTGGTGGGTTAAAAGATGATACTTTAAAGACGTTCCTTTATTTGGAGAAAAGATGCTTCATGGCAGATTTTATCATCAGCTGTCAGGAGATGAAAAGAACTTGTGATGTTTTTGCATGTGTGTGTACCATGCATGGGTGTGTGTGTGTGTGTGAGAGAGAGAGAGAGAGAGAGAGAGAGGGAGGGAGTTTTGGATTCAACATGGCCGCCACAGCTAACAGATTTAAAAAGCACAAAACTGGCTACGCTGAAACCGTAAACAGACGGTGTTAGACCACTGAACCCGGTCGTGTTTGCTGTTCCTAATAACCTCCTCCAAGTGCATGCTGGGAATGTTGTTGGAACAGCAAATAGGCTTTGTGTCACAGGAATTACACGGGTACACACTCTGATTGTGTGAAGGAATCTGAAACTACCTCTGATGAAAACAGATCTCCAGACCTTCGTGAGTAAAGACATCTTCATTTCATCTGTTCAGTAGCTTATTTACTGTTGTCCTTTTGAAACAACCTGCAGCTGATTAGCAGCTAGCATCAGGAGGTAATAACACAGATGCATCAGGTCACTCATAACATTAATTTAGAGCCTGGATCAGAACGGCTCAGATATCATCTCTACTCTGTGGTCCTGGTTTAAAACTCTGGCAGAGGGTCGAGCTCACTGACTGCTCTGGATGCAAACGTGACGGATGTTTCATAGCTAGAACATTTTAGAGTTTATCTGCAAACATGAAATTATAAAAAGGTCAGCCAGCCCTGAAACCACATCTGAGAGTTATTCTTGTGAGATTAGCCCTGATTCAGAGAGATAGCCTTTAGCATTAAGGCAGGATGCTGGATGCTATCAGATAATAAGGAACGCTCTGAGCAAACATGGATCACTTCATCACGGTGTGACCTGCTGTATCTGTGAGTGTCCTCCTGCAGTGTTCCATATGAGCTCAGGCCTCTGCTCTGTAATTAATGATAGAGCAAAGAAAAAACAAACATATTCTGTGTTTGTTGTCAGGGGTTATCGGGGCTTTATGGCCCCATCAAGGTCAAAGTGTGGTTCATCCAAAAACCCTTCGAGCTCCCAACTGCTCCTCAGATGGGACTCAGTCTTCCTGGAGTCAGCACGGGACACAGTCATAACATTTGGGTTGGAGTCTTCCAACAGACATAATTCAGTACAGCTTTAAAAGCAAAAACTGATAATATTCAAATTTACTGCTGTCATCATTCTCTGGTGAGTGAGCACCCTGGCTCAGGGCCAGCCAGCTCTCAGCTCTATATTTGGTCGTTTCTCCTGCTTTAGTGACTTCACCGAGGCATTTTTAGTCCAGCCACATGTGTTGTTTCAGTCTCACTTTCAGTAAACTCTCTGATCACCTTGCCTTCGCGTTCCACAGGCCTTTCAGTTAGAGCACAAAGAGCGAGAGGGGCATTAGTCCACAAGAAAAGCCCAGCTTTGGCTTCTTAAAGAAAGCAGAGGTTTAGCTCTTTCACTTGCTCTGCATTGTTATGCTAAGGCCCGGCTTGGGAATGAGAGCGAACCATTAGCATCTGAAGAAGAGCCAACATCTGAGGGAAACGTGTCTTTAAAGCCTCAAAGAATAGATTCAATGCTGTCTCTCCTTCTCATTTTCTCATTCTATCGCTCGCTCACATGTTCTTCAACTCCACTCTCATTCCTCGCCTTTCCAAGGCCCATTTCTCTTTCTTCCACTTTTCTCCTGCTGGCTCTTTGGTGCCAAGGAGGATCAGAGATGTTCATGTGTGTACGGGTGGATGGAGAGGAGGATTAACGAGTGGAGAGACAGCTCTCAGTGCACACTTTATACATACGCAGGTCTACATCCAACAGGTTTTATTCATGACTGGTGCTTTGGAAAAGTGGCTCCTGCTGAAATATTCATGAATGATATTAAATATCAACTTTTGGCAGAAACTGGATACATTTTGACTTTCTGCAGCTTTGTACTACAGATGCAACAGATACTCATCGTGTCCTGACAAGCTACGGCCTGTTAAAGTAACTGATGCATCACCTGTTGCACTTTCGCTTTGTTGACATTAGAAACACATTTAGCTAATAAATACATTTAAGATCTGGACGATACTTCGCATTAATTAGCAATGACTGCAGTCAGACTTTATGTGCTGCTCTTATTTATATATATATATATATATATATATATATATATATATACACATATATATATATATATATTGCAAGGCGTCCACTTAACTCTGCTGCCGTCGCC
>SSNS01000163.1:213147-214926 GCA_006937985.1 Aphyosemion australe | reverse complement strand
TATATATATATATATATATATATATATATATATATATAGGGCGACGGCAGCAGAGTTAAGTGGACGCCTTGCAATCGGAAGGTCGCAGGTTCGCATCCTGCTCAGTCTGTCACTGTCGTTGTGTCCTTGGGCAAGACACTTAACCTGCCTTGCCTGCCAGTGGTGGTCGGAGGAACTGGTGACGCCAGTGCACGGCAGGCCCCGCCTCTGTCAGTGCGCCCCAGGGCAGCTGTAGCTACGATGTAGCTCATCCCCACCAGCGTGTGAATGGGTGGATGACTGATTGTGTTGTGAAGCGTCTTGGGGGGTTGTAGAACGGATTTGGCCTGTTCATTAAAAAATGTGCATGTATGTCCTATCAAGCCTATGTGCTATAAGGTTTGTAATAAGGCAACCCGCTTGTAAATCCGTTAATATTTAATCGAGATAAGAGTGTTTTTGTTTAAGCTGTTCACTCACCTTCCAGCTGCTACTGAGAGCGGAGCGTCTGCTGTCTGAAGTAAGATGGCCGCCATTTAGCTACTCCCTCGACTCTCGCTTTCTCCATATTGTGTTTATATACATGTCTATGACTTTCTCCTCCAGCTGACTTCTATGTCCTCAAACAGGTGCACCAGAGCATTTTCCTCATGACGACTTACAAGGCATTCATTCCTACTAGAGACCTCTGCAGATGTATTAAATACATGAATAAAGTTGACCTTTAACGACATAATCAGCTAGTGAACCAGTTCAGAGGTCCTGTTCACAGGTGAAAACACAAATCATGGATGAAATCCTTGTTCAGAACAAGTCATGCAGAGGACAGTTGTCACACTCACTTTTGTTCTTTAGCTCATGTTCTCTGTTATCTGTGGTGGAATGACAGATTATAACATTCTGAGTCAGAAGAAACAAAACTAAATAGTTCAATAAAATTCTGTGTGAGGTGGCTGATACCAGATCAGCTGAATGAGGTCTGAAATGTTGAATAGAATAGAATAGACTTTATTGATCCCACAGTGGGGAAATTCACTTGTCACAGCAGCACCAGCACTCAAAAGGTAATTAGAAGAAGATAAAAACAAGGATACATGTATATACACATAGGCAGTAATCTAGTATTGTAATCTTAGATCACTAAAAAACCACAAATAAAAGATGAAAACAAACTTGGTACCAACACTATGCAGCATACTGTAAGAGACACAGACAACAATGTGAATCCGGTATTGCACAAGTATAGAACACATGAATATTGCATTGGTGTTATTGTGTACCAGGATGATACCAGTACAGCTTAAACTGAGGAGTTATACACTCTTACAGCAGAGGGGATGAAAGATCTGCAATAGCGCTCAGTTTTACATCTGGGATGTCTCAGTCTACCTCTGGAGGAGCTGTCCATGATCTCCACAGTGGAGTGCAGTGGATGGGAGGGGCTTCTTAAGATGGAGGTCATCTTCCCCAGCATCCTCCTTTCACACGTCTCCTCAACAGAATCCAGTGGGCAGCCCAGAACCGAGCTAGCTTTGGTAGCTAGCTTGTTCAGTCTCTTTCTGTCTCGGTCAGAGCTGCCTACACCCCAACAGACCACAGCAGAATGAATAACAGAGCCAACAACAGAGTGATAAAAGGATTTTAGCAGCTGGGAGTTAACTCTGAAGGACCTCAGCCTCCTCATGAGATGGAGGCGGCTTTGGCCCTTCTTATACAGAGCATCTGTGTTGTGGGACCAGTTCAGTTTACTGTTGAGGTGAACACCCAGGTACTTAAAGGTGTCCACCACCTCAATGTCTG